>VYZU01018733.1:0-14017 GCA_013401355.1 Ceyx cyanopectus | reverse complement strand
TTTTTTTTTTTTTTTTTTAGTAAAAGATTAGTATATTTATTAATTTTTTTTATTATTATTTTTACTCCGTGCAGCATCCTGTGGTGCCAGTCCCTCTGCCGGGGAAGCTGGATGAGGCTGCCCAGGTTGTGGATGCAACTGGTTGGCTCCGGATCCCAGGTTTCTCCTGGAGGGACTGTCCTCAGAGGATGCTGATGGGGAAACTGGGGACAGCAGGGCTGGAGGATGCCACGGGTGGCAGAAAGGTTCTGCCAGGTGACACTGCAGCACCTGAGCTCGGCTTTAACTTGGGAGTGCAAAGGGAAAAGACGTGCCAAAGATGTAAGCAAGGTGGTGAGGGTGTGGATGAAGCTCCTGGGTCTCCCTCCTGTCCCCTCTGAAGCGAGGCCAGCCCTGATTTCCCAGCCCCAGCAGCTTCCCCAGACAAGTGCAGACAGTTCCTGCTGCTGCTCCAATCGCCACCGTGCCTGGCCTTCTGTGCCCGGGAAACTGCAAGCCCCAAAACCACCACGTGCCCCCAAACCTCCATCCGGCACCACTGGGAGTTGCTTAGGATGGGGGTGAGGGGCTTTCTTAAGGGATTTTGTTAGTTGTTTTATTTTTTAATCCTCGTTTTGTGGTTTGAGAGAACCACTGAGAGCAGCTCGGGTGCTGTGGGATGTCTCGGGAGGCACCTGCTTGCTCCGGGTAGAAAGCAAAGATGTAGAGGGAATTTTTAATATTTATATGTAAAAGGAAGGATGGGGGGGAATTTTTGTAACTATTTTTTCAACCTACAGGCGGGGCTTATTGTAATGGAAATAAATAGTTTTTACTGGGTCTGGAACTGCTCATGACTTGTTGGTTTTTTTTCTGATAGCAGGAGAGTCTTGCATCCTTTTATCCATGTTTTTGCTCCATATTTACAGGAGGGAGACCATCCTGTGCTAACAAAACTGAGCCAAGGAGGCTTTTCCCAGCCTGTGCTTGGCTTCTGCCACCTCTCTGGGAGGTTTTTGTGCCCAGAACCCTCCCTCTTGCTGCGGGTGGCTGGTTGCTTTACACCTCCAGGGCCCAGCCCCTCACATCTCCCCAGCAGGGAGGCTTTTCCCACATTCATTTCCTTTCCTCCTGGGTGAGTTTTTGGCTGGTCAGGCTGCACTGGCATCCAGCTACACCCACCCAGTGCAGGTTGCTCTCCAAAAGGGCCTTATTTATAGCTCCACCATCCTGCCAGCTCAGTAAGCCAGGCCAGCATTTGCTCCCCAGTGGATGCTCTGTGGCTGTGGGCAGCAAAAAGCAAAGCAGGACCTGGTCTGCAGGCACTTGGTGAGCCTCACCCCACCACCTGGTGGGGGTGATGGCCAGAAACCAAGCCAAATGCTGGGTGCCTGGTTGCTGTTTAGCTCTGGGTTGTCAGCAGGGGCTGGTTTGGGGCTGTCAGCCCCCCAGTTTTCCTCCACTGGTGTATTTTGGAAATACAGAAAGGTTTTGCTGCTGGGATGAGCAGGATGAAGCCCAGCAGTGAGTCAGGGCTGTATAAATGAGATTTTTACAATCTCTCTCTTGCTGTTTTCGCTGCTTTTTCCCTCGGTGATGGAATCCAAACAGGAGAGCCCTGTCTTTCTGCTCGCAGGGCTCGGTGTGAGGCCCTCTCCTTCCTGCAGGGCTGGGAGAGCGGCGGTGGCCGGGGTTGGATGCTGGGCTGTGGCTGGGAATGGTGCTGCGAGCCCCCAGAGGGCGGTGGAGCCGAGAAAATCGCTGCTGAGCTGCCTCAGCCACTCTCCCCCGGTGCTGTTTCTGGGCTGAATTATCTCCGTGCGTTTAGAACTCGTGGAAATGCCCCCGTTCCTAGGAAAAGAGAGGAGAGGGGGGGTGTAAGGCAAAGAGGAATGAAGCAGGGAGAGCAGCGCTGGGGTGAAATGGTCCGTGGGGACCTGGACGTGTCCCGGTCAAGGCTCCCGGAGCCGGTGGGGAATGTTTGCCTGTCTGGGAAGCTGCCTGGTGCAACAGGAGGTGAATCATCCCCCTCGCCTGCCGGTGCCTGGCGTGGGCTTGCCTGAGCCTGGGTGGTATTTGCTTTATTTTGTGCTCAGTTGTGCCCCGCAGGGCAGACGTTCGCCGAGGGCTGAGCCCGGGCAGGAGGAGGAAGAGGAGGGAAAAGCTGCAAGCAGGGCTGGGTTGGGTTCTTTCTTTATGATGTTTGGTTTTTGTTTGTTGTTTTTCAGCCTGCAGGGTGTTGGAAGGGGATCAGTGAGGGGAAAAGCTGCAGGAGTGCAAAGAGGGGGGTGTTGCTGTGCTGGGTGGAAGCTGGTACTTCCAAAATGAGCTGGAAAGGGGGGTTGTTCACAGGTTTGGGGAAGCTGAGATGTGAACTTAACCATTTGAACTTCTCCTTTCCAGTTTGTCCCCTCCAAGCAGGAACTAACCCCCTGAGTGCTGGGATCACCTACTGGGACTTAATCAGATTTTCAGGGCAATGAATGAGCCAAAAACTTCCTCTAATAATTCCTGCAGGAAAGGAGACCTTTCCTAGGGATGCCCCAATCCTTTACTCACTTTTCCTAAATTCACCAACAGCTCTGGTGTTCCTACTCTTGGCCACATGGTTGTTGAGCATCTCTGCTGGGAGAGACCTGGGACGAGAAAAAGGGCTGTTGGTGCTCTAACACAAAATGTCAGGGCTCTAAACTCAATCTGTCCGTGGTGACCCATGAGTTGCCAGGTGCTAATAAAGCCAGGAGGGAAAATAGAAGGAGAAACAGAATGGGGAGGAGCTGGAGGCAGGAGGAAGGGCATGAATCCAGCTGGCAGTGGCTCAAGCTCACCAAATCTGCAGGTGGCTGCATGGTCCTGTGTGGGGTAGCAGAGGAGAGAGACCTGTCTGCTTTTTCTCTCAGGAAAAAAAAAAGGGAAAAAAAAAATGTTTTTGGGGAGACAGGCTGTGAAGGAGCCTTAATCAGAGCCAGGAGCCCAGCTCCTTAGCACAGCTATCACCCTCAGGGAGTTTCAGCAGATGATAAGGTGAAAATGCTGGTTTATTTTTTTTGGTCTTTCTTTCTAAATGGGCAAAATGAAGCGATATATCTAAAGATACTGGAGCTGGGAGGCTCGTTGGCAGCTGTATTTACAGGCAGCTATTTCTGTAGAACAGAGGGAGCCGTAGATGTCAATTTGCTTTCAGGATGAATTTCCTTCCACATGAAGGGCTGTGTGTAGCAGGGGAAGTGCCTGTGAGGCTCCTGAACCCCTCCCAGACCATCCAGTTTTACTTGCACCCTCCAAATTATTACAGCCGAGTCTTTCTAAGCTGGGGAGGGGGGATTTGTGCTCCCAGCAGGCTGCAGACAGGAGAGATGAGCTGTGAGAGCAGCAGCTCTGCAGGATGCCTGGAGATCTATCAGTCCTTGGGCAAACCCCCTGCTATGATAAAAGTTCCTCCTTTGTTCTGTTTTTGGGGAGTGGGGGAGTACTTGGCCTTTCTTTGAGGTGGTTCTTGTTTCTCTCTTCAGCTTTCAATGTTTCTCTTGGGGCATCAGCAGCTGAGTTGGCAGGTGGTAGGTTGTAGAGGAAAACAGGCTCAGGAGAAAAACTACCCAGACCTCCATCTAAATATTTGCTTCTGGCTGGGAGGTGGAGATAGTCCCCATGTAGGACTTGTTTACAGGCTGGCAAGGCTTGGTCAGGCTTTTTCCCCTCAAAAAAACCCTCATTTTCCTTTTCACCCCGTTTCCCACAAGCAGTTTGAGGCAGGTAGGAGCTCATCTTACCCCAGGCATTTCCCTTGCCCCAGTGCAGCAGGAGAAGCACAGAAAGGGAATGGAAGCAGCACACTGGTCACCTTCCCTCTGCTGTCAGCTCCACTAAAAACCTCTGGCACTACACAGGGTACTTGCTCAGTGTGGCTATACCCTGTAGACAGCCCCTTAGTAAGTAAGAAATTATTCCAGCTGCACAGCTACTGTTACTGCAGGTCAGAGCAGCAGATGAAGCAGTGGCAGCTTTCCTTTGGAGATGACACCTTGGTGGCCAGCCAACCTCAGGGTCCACTGCAGGTCTGGTGTCCTAAACCTGACCTGTGCAAATGAAGTGGTTTAATAATCCAGAGGCTGACTCAAAAGGGAAAAAATGTCTCAAGGATCCCTTCAAGTGTTTTTTGGGGGGAGCTCGTGCCAAGTTCTGCTCTAGTGAACATCACTGAGTCCAGAATCTCTCTCTTCAAAGCTGTATCACAGAATGTCAGGGATTGGATGGGACCTCAAAAGATTTTCTAGTCCAGTTCCCATGCCAGGGCAGGATTGCTTAGGTCAGGATTACTTCCTTGCTTTCCAAAGGGGGCTGTTGTGGAGATGTGGATAGTTGCTACTCATTGGATGTGTTTTCTTTAGTGTGCAAGGTCCCATCTTCCTCTCATCAGCTTCCAGTTGCTGCACCAGGGACTCGCTAAGTGCCTGAACCCACCACCAAGAGAGCTGTTTCCTTTAATAAAAGCAGCTTTTTCACTTTCAAGGGTTTTCCATTGCTTTTAAGTATTATCTTGCTCCTAAACTTGCAGCTGTCCAGAAGATGCAGCAGGCAAGGGCACAAAGAAACGATGGAAAACTTTCCTAAAGCAGCTTGTGGGTGACAGGGGGTGGCAAGACCTGCCGGGCTGGGAGTGTTTCCCTGGGACGTGCGGCGGGGCAGGAATGTTGGTAGGTGCCCGTGGGCTGGAATGAGCCCTCGGGAGCCAGTGGTGAGGTAGGACAAGTCAGGACAATCCGGCGGCTGCTCGAATCTGCTTTCAGGTCCTTTTTATCTTCCCAAGACTGCCTTTGGCCCTGCCAAGCTCAGCCTGGCAGTGCTGGGGAGGAGGGTACTGCAGCCTGGCTTTAAAATGCTGGAGATGGTGCTGTCCTCAGGGCAGGGCTAGAGTGTGTCCTCCCTGCCTCCCTTGCTGCTCCCCAGTGCTCCCTCAGGGGCTGCTGGGCCTCCCTCTGCTGCCATCAGGCCCTCGGGGGCTGCGGGGCCTCCCTTGGCCGCCATGAGACCCTCAGAGTTGCCAGTTCGCAGGAGGGGCCGCGGTCCTGCCCCTGCCCAGCTGCCCCAAGGGTCTGGGATGTGGTTGGGAGCTGGACAGGGGCCTGAGAGTGAGTTTTTGGGGCTCGGGAAAGCCCCCAGGGCCGGCGGTGGGTGCTGCACCCCCTCACGGCCGAGCGTTGCCGAAGTCTCTGCGGGTCGAGCCGAAAACGCCCGAAGCTGCGGCCCCGAGAGGTTCCGAAGAGCTCCGAGCGCCTCCCGTCCGGGCGGGAATCCCTCCTCCGAGCGCATCCGAAGCTTCCCGAAGTCCCCGACGCCCTCTGTTTCCGGAAAGAGCCGAAGTTTGCCGAACGCGGGGGTCACGGGAGGTGCCGGGCCGAGCGGGGCGGGAGGACGCGTGCGCCCGCGAAGGTCTCCGGAAGGAGCCGAGGGATCCCGAAGGCCCCTCGCCAACGAGCGTCTCCGGAAAGAGCCGAAGGTTGCCGAGAGCCGTTGGGCCGAACGGCTCCGGAGCGGCCCGAAGGCGCCCGAGCGTCCGTCCTGCCGGACTGCTGGAGGCGGCCGCAGCGCCATGTTTGATGCTCCGCTACTTCAGTGAGGAAAATCCGCCGGCATCGCCCGAGAGCCGCCACCGCGAAGGGCTCCGCTGCCCCCGGGGAGGGGGACCGAGACCCCCCGCCGCCGGCGGCTCATGAGCAGCGCGGCCTGAGCCGCCTCCCCCCCTCCCTTCCCTCCCTCCCCTCCCCGCCGACCCCTCTCCCGTCCCCTCCCCGCGCCGAGCCCTCCGGGAGGCGCGTTGNGGCGGCCAATGGGGAGGGCGGAGAGGCGTGCGCGTGCGGCGGCGGGGCCGGCGGGAACGGGAGCGGGGCGGCGGCGGCGGCGGCAGCGGCGGCGGCGGGGCCGCCTCCTCCCCCGGCTCCCCCTCACCCGGCGCCGGCGCCCCACCCCAACATCAGGGCCTTGCCGCCCCAACCGCCCCAACAGTATCCTTTGCCCCGGGGAGGGGGAGTGGGTTTTGGGGGGCGACACCCCCTTCCCCATAGCGAGCGGGGCCCGGGGTTGGGGGGGTGAGGGGCCGCGGGGGGGCCCCTCAGTTCTCTGGGTGTGAGTGTGGGGAGGGGGGTGGCGTCTGGGGGCTCCCAGCTCCTCGGTGTGTGTTTGTGTGTGTATGTGTGGGGTCCCCCCCAGAGCAAAGAGGGGGCTGCACCTGCTGGGGTGCTGTGGGGAAAGGGGGGTTCCTCACACCCCCTCCCCTGCTGCTGGGCTTTGGGGGTGCCCCCAGTTCCCCCGGGGAAGGCAGAGAGTCCCCAGCCCCTTCCCACCCACCCCCCCAGAGCAGTGGTGACCCCCAAAGGGTAAACTTCCCATTCCAAATCCCTCTTCAGTTTTGCCTCTTGGTTCTGCCCAGGTAAGTGCTTTGGTTTTGTTGCTTTTCCGGGCGAATTCAAACCCAGGTTGTTCCAGGCTGGTGGTGATTTTTGTTTTAGATGAATATTTTTATTTTATTTTAAATTTTTTTTTTTTTTTTCTTGCTTGGCCGCTGGGAAGAAATCTCAGGTGGAATGTGGAGCGCAGGCACGGTGGGGAGCGGGAGGCTGCCCCCCCCCCAACATCCCCCCGCATCCCCCCCGCATCCCCCCGCCAAAACGGCCGCTGCCACAAAGAGAGGCCGCCAGTGTTTTTTAAAGGTCTTGGGTTCTCCTCTGCGACTAGGCCCCAAGTCAGGAGGTAAATACTGCAGGGATCAGCAGGAAAGTGGGGTGGCCAACCCTCCAGGGCCGGGATTTGTTCCCAGCATCCCCAGGCAAACTGGATTTTCTCTTGCCTCGCTTCCCCCCCTCCCCATCAGCAAAGTTTTAGGAGGGGAGTTTGAAGTGGGGGGATGAAAACCCAGCCCGTGCTCAGTGGAATTCTCCTGGAGAGTGTTTTGTGTTTATGTGTGGCGGTGACTTCGGTTCCGAGGTGGAAGTGCAGGGTGGTTTGCTGGTTTTTTTTCTTTTTTTGGGGGGTGTTTGATTTATTTATTTGGTTGTTTGAAGGCTCTTTGAGCTGCCTGCTGCTGTCTGTGCTCTTCAAGAATCACATTCCCTCCGTGTTAAGTGTTTGTGTTGCTCTCACTTTCATTTTTGAGGTGGGGGGGGGAAAAAACCCTGACCCTTCTTATAATAATCACTTTAAAGTGCACTGTTTTCTTGAGCAAAAATCGTTCTTGCCATGCCAACTAATATTTTGCTTAAATCATGAGAAACTTGAGTTTGAGATTTGTTTGGGTTGAGTAAAAAAAACTCTTGAGGGCTTCAGAGGAGTTGTGTGTGTGGGGTTTGGGGGGTGGACCAACATTCTGCTGGATAATTTTGGCTGCCTCTTGATTTTTGGTGATTCCTGAGCCCTTTGCTTAGGGGGTAAAAATAAAACCCCAAGGACCCGAGCCCCCAAAAAACCCCAGGTGCTGTCATGGCAAAGTCGGTGGGACGGTGGTGAGGAAAACTGTTGCTCAGGGGGAATTTTGCTGGGTTTTGAGTGATGTGCCAAGTGTTCCAGCGGGCTCCCCGAGCCCGCCCTCCTCTCAGCCTCCCAGCCAGGGGCTGATGTGACTGGGGAGAGGCTTGGCTTGAACTGGGAACGTGGAGTTTGGGGGTCTTGACAGTTAAACGGCTGCCGCTTGCGTTGCACGTTCAGGGAACCGTTGGAAGCACCGTTGGAGGGGCTGTTGAGTGACGTCTGTGAGTACTGCTGCTGCTCGTTATGTTGGGCTTGCTGGTGGTCTGGAGAGTGCAGCTTAGACAGGAGGACACCGTGGGCTTTAGGTGAGTGTTGTCACAGAGCTTGGGCATCACCTCTGAGCTCAGCCTGAGAATAAAAAGCCCTGGAGCAGGGTGTCCCATTGCCAGGACCCTGCTGGACGCCCAGAGCTCAGAGAAGTTGGAGGTGGGACCCTGCATGGGCCTTAGAAAGGGAGAGGGAGGTTACAATGGTTTAATTTCATTTCTAGCTCTGTCTCTTTGGGAAACACTCTGTGTTTGGCCACTGTCTTTCCTTTTAAACTACTAATCTGCCCTTGTAGTACAGAAACCCACCGTGTTCTGGGTACCTTTTGTGTGGACTGTAGTTGGGTGTCCAGGCTGGTTGGTTTTTTTTTTCTCCACCAAAACTTCTGTGTATTCCTCCAGGTAGTAAACACAACAAAAAAGCTGTTGCCTTTTCCAAGTTCAGCTGTGATTTACCAGAGTGTGGGGGGGTCATCTGAGTTCAGCCTTATTTTTAGCTCTGTTTGGTTTCTCTTTTTTTTTCTTTTTTTTTTTTCCTGTTTTATACAACTATTGAGACAGCATCACCCTCCATCCAGCACAGAAAGTTTAGCTGCAGGTTTCTTCTTCAGTCTCTCCTCACGAGGAGGATTATTCTGTGTTAATAGGTAGATCAAGACTCTGTCGTGGGCTTTTTAAACTAGAACAGCTTCTGTGTGGTGAACTTTGTGTCTTTGGAATTACACGTGGTTTTAGTACTTAATACACCGTGACATTAATTGATTATCTGTATAATTGGGGGGAAAAAAATAATCTGGGTGAGAGAGAACTATACAGGAAAGAGAACATGTGCATTTGTAGTGAGGGAAAAGAAAAATATGAGGGGAAGAAGGGATTTTAAAAAGTTATTGAAGAAAAGTGAAGCTGGGGAGTGATGGCCACAGAGAACAAATGTTTGGATGGGAGTTTCATCCTGTTGCCTTCTGAATGTGAAGTTCCAGGAGCTGCTGTAAGACAAGACAGAGCTTTAGGAAATTTCCTCAGTGTCTTCAAGAAGTTACGTTTTCTGTGCAAAAGTGAATTGTAAGTAAAAGCAAGTTGTTGTAAGATGTTTTTGTGGCTGTGGTGGTGGTGAGTGTTGTTGAATCAACGCTGATTTCAGACAAACTGTGCTCTAAAGGTGTCAGTCTGGACAAATCCAGACTGAGAGCTCCCTGCAGACCTTTGTGCCTTCCCCTGGGTGCTGCTTCTGCTGCCTGTTGAACCTCACCAAGTTTCTTTGCTCTCCCTCACTCTCCCATGGAAGACCTGAGTGTTTTCGTGTGTGTTCTGTTAAGCCTCTCTGTAAAAGTCCCAGTGCAGTGACTAAATGTTATGGATCAATATAATTAGGTCACTGTTTTCTTCACAGCCCCCAGACGTGGGCAAACCTCCCCCTGCAGAGAACAAACAGATTGATTTTGGTACGACTCTGGTGACGTTGCTGCCTCTTGGGGGTTAATTTAATGCAGGATCTTGGAGCCAAATTAGAGCCCTCTTGGGCTCTGGGCTGATGTCAGGAGGTTTTTGTTTTCTTTTCCAAACTTCCTTGTGTTTGGAGGCAGTTCAGCTTCCTGGTTGCTGATGGTCTCGGTGCAGGTAGCAGTAAACTTGACCTTAATGTGTCACCAAAGCTACCTCAGTGTGGGATTGGGTGTCTCTGGGTGTGGGTGTTTTTCCAGTCATTGCAGGGGGTTAATCGTGGCAGGTTCAGGGTGGGTTTTAATGGCCAGTCATTTAAAATCTTTCTTTTTCTTCCTCTCCTTTAGTTCTGTTTCTGAGGAGGGTCAGTGTCTGGGGGGATTTCTGTCTGCAGGAGCTCATTGTCATGCATGGAAATGTATGTTTTTGCAAATGCTTCCTCAAGTAGCTGTAAGTTGTTGTGAGTGGCTGTGGCTAACTGCTGAAGTCCCTTTCAGAAAGCTCCGTGCTGGCTCCTGCTCTCTCAGGTGGCATCTTCTGGATGTGAGCAGCTTCCCAAAAGCTCAGGAGAACAGCAGGAGATGCAGGACCATACGTCTTCTGGAGGGCATGTGGCAGCAGAGAAGCTTCTGAAATGCAGAAATGCAGGATGCAAGAGGCTGTGTGTGGAACTGGGGTGAGTTTCTGGCAGAGCTCACCCAGTGTTTGGAGGAGGGCCAGGTTGTGCTGCTGGTGAAGGCCTGTGCTGGTAATCTCCTACTTCAGTTAAGACTGTTGAGGAGGATTTGAGCGTGTAGGGTTTCTCTTGGTGAGCAAAGAGAGGGAAGCACCCAAGAATTTCCCCAAGGAGGGCATCCTCTGTGTGTGCTGAAGGAGCAGGGTCTCTGGGTTGCTCTCTCTGGGAGTTTGGAGCCAATGCTGCCTTCCCTTGCTTGCTGATGTCCATCAAAAGGAACCTTTTTCCAGAGCATGTGATGCAGCACCTCTCTCTTCTCTCTGGGGTTTGTCTGTTGATGACTTTGAAGGTGAGTACCCAGGGATTAGGAAGCTGCTGGGGTATGAAGTCAGCCGGAGAGTGTGATCCTGCCTCTTGTGGCTCCCCGTGGGGTGGGTGGATCAGCTCCTGGGTGGCTTTGATGTTGAACTGCAGCTGAAAGGAGGGCACGGCTGGAAGTGCCTTTTCCAGATGCCAGGGGCAGCTGCTGGTGAGGAAGGATGTTTGGAGCACTGTGGGCATGAAAGGGAAGGAGTGGTGAGAGGTGGGCAGGAGGGAGGTGCATCTCAGAGGGCACATCTCAGCATTCTTTCAAGCAGAAATAACTATTTAATGACAAAAGCTAATCATGTTATAGCACAGATAGGTCACTTTACCAGCTTTGTAAGACTGGTTGGTTTTTTTTTGTGGTGAAAACCCTTCTTCCAAGACTGCAATTTCAGGCAGTGTATTTTCTCCTGATCTCAGAGGCCAGGTTGCAGATGTCCTCTGGCAGAAGTATGGGGTGGAAGGCTTCTTTAGCCATTTAAATCTATTTGTATTTAACATGCAGGGGTGATTTGGGAACACGGGCTGTGTTTTTATCTCTGGTAGGAAGTCAGGGAGAGAATAAGAGGAGCATGAGAACAGTCACTTCCCTTGGAGGTGCTGGGGTGTCAGGATTTTCATCCATGCATGTGGATTTCTGGCCATCATCTTGGGGCTCAGAGGCTCTTCTGTGGCTTTAGCACCCGATGGATGTGTTGAGCTGCTGCATTTGCTCCAGTTTTGTTCCACAGCAAGAGTTTGCAGTGAAGATGTCACTTCAGAAAGTGGTGGGTAACCTCTGTTTTCTTTTTCTCCCTAATCCAGCAGTTTCAGGGCTAGTCAACTGTCAAGTTTAGTTGTGTATAAATCCTCTAATGTGATTAGAGCTGCTGGAATTTCTACTCTGGGGAATTAAAGATGGGTAGTATCACTGTTTTACAGGCATTTCTTTAGGAGGAAACTTTATCTGTGATTTGAATAGGTTTGTTGGCAATTGCAAAGGCTTTTCTGGAATGAATGGGGAAGAGATAACCAGTGTTTGTCACGGGGTGTGAAGATGTGGGTGGAGGAGTTGTGGTCCAGAGAAATTAATTGTACTTTTTTTTTAAGGGAATATAGTTGATGTGACTCCTAAGTGCCCTGTTATACACTTGGGGGTGATTCCAAGAAGAAAATGGGTTCTTAAAAGAAAACAACCCAGGAAAGGATCAAAGGGAGGAGAGTGCAGTAAGCTTTTAGGCTAGTGAAATTGTCTAGTACATGTTATGTTTTATTATATATGTTTGGAAGATGTCCCAGAGCGTGCTCTCTGTTTTCGTGGTAGGTGATGGCACGCTGTTGCTGATGGGACTTGACTCAAATTGCTGCTGGGCATGTAACTAGGTTAATGGGACAGCATTTTTTTTTCTTTCCTGAAAGGAAAATTACATGCTTCCTATTCTGATTGTACCTTAACAATTGTTTTTACTTTTGTTTGCCGTGTAGTCATCTGAGGTGGAGAGAAAAGGACAAATTTCTCCCCACTGAGGTGATATCAGATTTAAATAATGCCTACTAACAGAAATAATACCTTCCTACTGCTGGTTGTAACACATTTGTGCTTCCTGTATCTGGATGAGAGTTTAAATATTTTTAGAGCTTTAAATAAGCCTGAAGAAAAACCAAGTGGCTTCTTGGTGCATCCTGGAAGGAAAAACTCATCTGGTTCTTGCCTGATCCCAGTAACCTCCCCAACTGCTGGGCAAGTGTGGAAATGGGTTGGGACTTGTCGAGGTGCAGGGAGCAGCTGCTTCTTTCCAAGCAGTTGAGCTTGGCAGGAGTGAGACTCTCATGCTCTTCAGTAAGAGTTGCACAGGAGTTGCTCTGCAGAAGCCACAGAAACCATCCCTGCTTCCAGCAGGGGAGTGGACTCCACCTGCTGCACCCTCAGGGTAGGGGGAAAAGATGGTGTTGGAAACCTTGGAGTTTCCTCCTGATGCTGTGAGTACACCAAGCAAGGAAGAGTTAATGCAGGTTAAAGATCTGCAATAACTCTGAGTCTGGAAAGCTTTTGGAAAACACCAAACCTTGTGTGGATTGTCTCTTTGGGGCTGCCAGGTGATGATGGTGGGTTTGGGTTTGGGTTTGAGGTACCTGTGAGATGACAGTGCCTGAATGACTGAGTCATCCAGTTTGTGTCCTGCCTTGCTGGTGGCATTTGGGAATCCATGTGAACCAATGCTGTGGCTGCTCTGAGAGAGATTTCCCTCTTTTATGTGGTATTAAATGCCTCAAACTTGCATTTTTCCAGGCTTGTTTTGTTCTTTCTCCACAAAGCAAATACGACAGGAGCCTTCAGTCTTCTCAGACTAAGAGGGAGACTCTTCCTACAAGCATGAAAGGGACAGATATTTGTAGTGATACCACTTAGAGAAATCCCCTGTCTTTGAAAGGCTCTGAACACCCTGAAGAAAGGATGTGTCTGTAAAAAAACCCAAACCAACCAAACAGCAAAACAGTGGAACCCCACAGAGTGAGCCCTTCTCCTTGGACTGCCATGAGGTCCTCTACAGAACCATCAAGTCCAGGGTGAAATTCAGAACAAAATCTGTGGGAGGTGCCCCTGCCCTTGGCTTTAGGGTCCCTTCCAACCCTGACAAATCTATGGTTCTCTGTTTTTGACTTCTAATGGGAAATTCACAGTGTGTTTCAAACTCTGGAGTTCCCTGGGGAAGGGGTTCTGGCAGATGGATGGTCACTCCTGGTGGAGTTTGTGTGGAAGGATCTTCTGGATGTTCTGCTTCTTGAGCTGGTGAGACATCTGAGTTCAGCTCCCTGGAACATCAAGTTTGCATTGCCCTTACCAGTGCTTACACAGATCCAAATGCTGGTTACTGGATGGTCTCTCTTCCAATACTTTACTTTTTTTTGTCTATTCTGTGTTTGCAAAATGCAAATAATTTGTCTGTCAGCCTGGTTGTGTGCCTTCAGTTTGAGGTTTTCCCTCAGCATTGTGTTATTTCAAGGTTCTTTTCCATCTGTCTGTCGGAAAGGAAGAAATACCTAATTTTTGCTGATGTGCAAATAACAAAATATCATTTTCAATGAGCTTAAGCTGTTCAGGTTGTGCATTGAGTTTGACTTGAAATTATTCCCCTGCAAAAAACAAAAAAGCCCTTGCAGAGAGAGCCTTTGGCAGGGGTACCTGGTGTTGAAGGCACTCACCGAAACGATTGTTGTCGGCTCTTGGCACGGGCCCCACGGCTGCTGCCTGAAGCCAAAGCACACTTTATCCACACAGGCTGGCATGAAGAGCTTTAAACACATGAATGAATTGCCCTGTCACCAAATTCCCCTTCTGGCAGCCAAAGAACATGTGAGTTTTACAGCTGGGACCTCTGTCCAGAATGGCTTCTTGAATGGCCTGGATGTCAGGAGCGGGAGCAGTCAGCAAAAAGCTTTCTAGTAAAATGCGTGTGCCTTAATGGGAATGAGGGTGTAAAAGTCTGAGTTACGAGACATCTGCTCATCCAAGCTGATCATTAATCAACCTGCCAAGGGCGTGTGGAAAGGAACTGGAGCACAGCAATAAAACAAGGGACAGGAGAGAGCTGGGGGAGGCTGGAGAGCAGCTTCTGCCTTGGCAGCGCGGGTCGGTCGTGATGTTTGGAAGGGGTTTGTTGGGGGGAGAATGCAGCCGAGCTGGGAAGGGCTGAAAAGACACATTCTTGGTGTCCATCAGGGAGTCTGATATCTCACTGACTGAGCTCAAATGATGAGGTCATTCAAGGTTTGGAAGATCTTGGGGAAA
>VYZU01018732.1:0-11976 GCA_013401355.1 Ceyx cyanopectus | reverse complement strand
ACAAGCCAGGGTGCTGGTGGCTTGTCGGCCACCTGGACACTTTCTGGGTCATCTCCAGCTGCCACTTGACCAATCCCCCAGGTCCTTTTCAGATGGGCACTTTCCAGCTGCTCTGTCCCAGCCTGGAGCATCACAGGAGGTGGTTATGCCCCAAGGACAGGACCCAGCACTTGACCTGGTTGAACCTAATTCTGTTGCCTCAGCTCATTGATCCAGTGTGGTCAGACCCCTCTGTAGAGCCTCCTGATTCTCCAGCAGATCAACACTCCCACCCAGTTTGTTATTGATTGCAATCTGACTGAGGGTGTCAATCCCCTTGTGCTGCTCCCAAGCACAGGTTCCTATGCAGAGTTACTCTTAATTCATCAGTCATGTAAGTTGCACTTGTAAACTTTTGTGTAGACCTCCACTGGAAAGGAGAGCTTCAGCAGCTGTCCTCAATCACTGCAGGACTAAGCAAAAAATCCAAAAGAAGATTTGATAAAATAAAGCTATTTTACCAAATGGTAAATGGTAAAATAAAATAAAGTTCCACCATTCCACTTGTCTCTTCCACTGTCTACTGTTCAAATACTGTTGCCAAAAGCAACACAGGAAGTGTTTGTTGCTCACTTCTACATACTGTGTTACTGTTTGCTGTCATACACTGCTACAGAATATGACTCCAAATTACTATTCCAATGGTAACTTCTGTGAGGAAGTGTCTAAGAAATGGCTTAGTGAGCAAATGCTAATAACACAGAATGTTACTTGGTAATATTATGAATTTTGTGTTACGAAAACGTTCTATTGATCCTCATATGTTTAATTGATTTGGAATGGTAAAACCATATTGTTAAATCTCACTTTCTGATACATCCTGATATATCAGCCTTTTGGTGCTTGAGAAAATCACTATCTAAATTTATATATCGAAAACCCTATAATTTATTTCAATCACTCTGGTGATTTACAGTCAGATGTCCTGTTTCCTATTCTTATGTCCTGAGAGCCTGTGTTAACACCATCCTTGTCATTTAGTCCAGAAGAATACAAAATGAAGGAAGGATTGTAAATTGGAAATTAATTTTGCATGGCACTGCTACCCAGCCTGAACATATGAAGCAGCCACGTGTTTACACATCCTATAATGCTGTTCAGAATGACAGAAGAGGAGTGGAGAAGATGTCAGACTCTGCAGAGGTAATATTACATTAATTTTCTTCCATAATCATTGCACATTTCAAAAACTTTTTTTTTCCTATTAAGACAACACATTTTCATTCTATATCTGTTTAATCTTGACCAGTTTTGAGTTGTATATTCCAATTTTGCCTATGTCAGCTACTGATATATTTCTTAGTCTCTGTCTTAATATGCCAGCATCTAAGGGCCTTAGGATGGTAAGAGGATATTTCTCTGATAAGCAGTGATGTCAACAGCCAGTGATGTGGGATGGTACAAGGAGGGAAGAATGCATCCCTGACACACTAAATCTGTACAATTTCAGTGAAAACAAGTGTCACCTCCAAAAGGAGCTCAGCCTGCTGGATTGCTTCAAAGAACTTTGAAGGAAGTTAGCAACAAAAGACATGACAGAAGTGCAGCGACTCACTCTTTCAGAAGGTTGGGTTAAGTGGATCTGGGGCTGCTAGCTCCTTTGTCAGACCTTTGTCTTTCAGTTAGAGTGCTCTAAACATTCTCCAGGCTTCCGAGAGGGACAGTGGATTTCTGGGTGCACAGGATGATGGTATTGTGCATTTCCACAATGACTGTGTCAACATCTGCAGAGAAGGACCTGGGAATGATGGGGAACAACAAGTTCACAATGAGCCAGCAAATAGGCTCTCACAGCCAAGAAGGCCAATGGTGTCCTGGGGGACATACATAAGACTGTGGGCAGCAAGTGGAGGAAGGTTCTCCTGCCCCTCTGCTCTGCCCTCAGGAGGCAATCTCTGGCTCCCCAGTTCAGGAGAGACAGGGAACTACTGGAGAGAGTCCATCAGAGGATGCAAAGATGATGAGGGGCCTGGAGGATCTCTGTGCTCAGGAAAGACTAAGAGCCCTGAGGCTGTTGAGCTGGAGAAGAGCAGCCTGTAAGGGGAGCTGATCAATGCTGAGCAAGAGCTAAAGGGTCCCCAGGGCACAAGAGGATGGGGCCAGACTCTGATCAGTGGTGCCCAGTGACAGGACAAGGGGCAACAAAGAGCACCAAGTGGAACCCAGGAGATTCCAGCTGAGGAGGTAGAGAAAGTTCTTTGGTGTTAAGGTGTCAGAGCCTGTCCCAGGCTGCCCAGAGAGGTTGTGGAGTCTCCTTGCCTGGAGAGAATCCAAATGTTCCTGGAAACTGTCATGATGGGCCCCCTGCTCTGGGTGACCCTACTGGATGGAGTAGAGGGGTGGCACCAGGTGATCCCCAGAGGACCCTTGCAGCCCTTTTGTAATACCTGATTAATCACATGAGTTTGTCTCCCCACTAAATAATTAGAATGTCCATCACCCAAGCTTTGGAGGATACAATTGAATGAGACATGATCATGGTCTGTAAGAGACTGCAGGTGTGGCAGCTGTGTGGAAAAAAATAAATTGTAAGAAAGTAAAAGTGGATTCAGGAGGTACTGTAGGAGAAGATTGATGGACATCATGAAACCAAAGATAAAATCAGTTTCCAGTTAGAAAAGACAATCCTGTTGCAAAGGATAAAGCTGTGTAAACACACACTGCTGTGTCAGTGTAGTAAGCATAACAATGACTGCTGAAGCGAGATTATACCTCTCACCAACTTCTCTTTACATCTGTATCTGGCATTAGTCTTCCAGGGTTTGCAAGATACACCTGGCTACTGCTGCAGTGTCTGTTCTCAGATGAGAACATAAGGTTGTACAGAAACACTGTCTCAGTCTTTTGCACAACAGCATGGGCACAGTGAGAGCTGTCTGTCCCTCACCACTGCCTGCACCTCCTTCAGCTGGTCTGCAGAGGTCCTACTACAGCCAGAAGTACCTCTTGAAACTGGGACAAATCCTGCAGTGAAATGATATGTTGTATCTTGACAGTGCAGAATCTGAATGTGTTATCTTCCTATGCTGAAGTGTATACTCCTTTTGATAGTCTGCTTTTGTGTATAACAGTCTAATTCTTCATAGATGCTAAGTGGCTCCTGTGAAAGAATCACATCTACCGACATGTAGATGGAAATCTCTAATTAGAGCAAATCTTAATCCAGTCATTGACACCTAACCTTTTTTGTGCTAATCTGTATTCTAGGACTGTACCACACAGGAGAGTGTTAGTGAAAAACCCAAAGTGGCAGAAGAGACCAGCAGCAGCAGTGACAAAGCAGAAGATAAAATCCTGTCGGAGGCCATGCTGCACTTACTGCAAAGTGCTTTTAGCAGACAGATTGCTCCAAAGCGGCTGCCAAAGAAGAATGCAAATGAGAAGTCAAATATTCCATACGAACACTTCTATCAAGCCCTTGAAAAATTAAACAAGCCCTCCCAGCTGAGAGACTCAGAAGAAAGTCTATACAGTGACTACATTGATCTTTTTTACAATGCCAAACCATACAAGCATCGAGATGACAGACTGCTGCAAGCCTTGGTTGATATAATAAATGAGGGAAGCTAAACAGTAGGGTGTGGCACTAAGTTGGAAATATTCATTCTCCCTGCCCCAGCTCTAGGGTTTTTTTTTTCAGAAGTCTGTTGTATGTTCTAGTTGTGTGATTGCTGCTTTGATTGCTTCATATTTAATACAAATATCAAGGAAGAGAAAAAAAAAATAGGTTGGGAGGATAAGACAGTAAACTGATGCCTTTTAGTAATAGCTTTTTACAAAGCCTTTCTTCTTTACCATCAGAGTAGATTTGCCTCCTCAGGCATGAAATGCAGTAGTACTCCCCTGAAAACCCTCATGCTCTCTTCTAAACAATTTTCACCTTGCTTATTCCTTCCACTCTATTCACTTAGTGTGCAGCAAGATTCAAGCCAAGCAGTTTTGAACCAAACTGCCCAAGCTATGGGGATATACTCTCATCCACGGATTTGTAATTAATATTGAAGCCTTTCCTACGTGGGGTATTTGTTCCAGCTTTAACACACACAACCAGTACTGCTTCTGTCACAGTCCTGTTGTTCCTTCTCTAAACAGCAATGGTCCCTTACCCTGCTGCTCTCCTGTGAAGGAGCAGCTGGGAGGCTGCAGCTGGACTGGAGCACCAGTGAGCACTGATGGTGTTATTCACAATTTAGGCTACAGGCAGACATACACCATCATCAAATAGTCCCAGATGAGGCACCACAGATGGCTTTCTCACTGCCTCACTTTACCCAAGTGAAGAGCCTGAATTATGAGCCTACGCTTTCTGGGCTTTGTGTAGTTAAGGAAGACAGAGGGTCCTGTAGACTGCAATTCAGAGCACTTGTTTAGTCCTTACACTGGTTCTGAATTACCTGGTGGCACACTGGTCTGTTTGTATTGACTACTGGAGCTTTGAGGACCAACCTCCTATCTATGGACCCTCAGATTTCTAAAGTTCAATCACAGAAATGCCTTCTGAGATGCTTACATCTGCAGTAGTCAGGATAACAAACCTGGGATCATTTTGTCTTTTGTCACATTGTCCTTTCCTTGAACTATAACCAAGTGGAATAGAAAGAGTAACTCTACCAAAAAAGACCACTTAAAGACTGGATCTTGGGAGTGTCTGTAGTAGATTGTAACATTTCCAAGTATCTAGGAAGTTCAGTCAAAATGCGTGGGGAGAGGTGTGACACCATAGATTCACAGAAACATAGAACGGCTAGGGCTGGAAGGGACCTCTAAAGGTCATCTAGTCCCACCACCCTGCAGTAAGCAGGGATACCCTCAAGTAGACCAGGCTGCTCAGTCTTGTCTAACCTCACCTTGAATACCTCCAGGGATGGGGCCTCCACCACCTCCCTGGGAAGCCTATTCCACTGTTCTACCACCTTCAAGGTAAAGAACTTCTTCCTGATATCCAGTCTAAATCTATTCTTCTCTAATTTAAACCCATTACCCCTTGTCCTTTCACTACAAGCCCTTGTAAACAGCCCCTCTCCAGCCTTCCCATGGGCCCCCTTCAGGTGCTGGAAGGTCACTAGTAGGTGTCTCCAGAGCCTTTTCCTCTCCAGGCTGAACAACCCCAGCTCCTTCAGCCTGTCCTCATAGGAGAGGTGTTCCAGCCCTCTGATCACCTTTGTGGCCCTCCTCTGGACCCTCTCCATCAGGTCCATGTCTTTCCTGTGTTGAGGGCTCCAGAAGTGGATACAGTACTCCAGGTGAGGTCCCACGAGAGCAGAGGGGCAGAATCACCTCTCTTGATCTGCTGGCTGCACTCCTGATGCAGCCCATGATGTGATTGGCCATCTTGGCTGCAAGTGCAAAGTGTTGGCTCATGTCAAGCTTCTCATCCACCAACACCCACAAGCCCTGGTTTGGGTTGGAAGGTACTTTTAAAGTTTACCTAGAAAAAAAATTTACATTCCAGAGAAGGGACTCAGAAACAGATGGAAAGAGTGCATGGAATGTGGAGGAGGGAAATGAATGGAGGGAAGGAGAAGGTGGAAGAGAGGAAACAGGTGTGGCTGTCAGAAAGCAGCAAATGCAGGCAGCTCACTGGCTTTAGCAGTATACTAGACAAACAGCTTTCCATGTATACTTCTTTAAAGTCAGTCAAGATTTACATAATATTTTACTTTTCATAATTCAAATGATACAGTGTTAGATGTTCAGAAATTGGAGGCTGATCTAGAACAAGAAAAGCAAGATTCCCAGGGGATATCTCACTGCAGAGCTGAAGATTATCCAGACTTGATTTTAAATTTTTTTTTCTCCCTTACTTGCTTCTGAAATATATTTTCCAGACACTAGAAATATCTCTTTCACTGTCTATTCCTTAAAATGATGAGAGTGTCTCTTAAGACAAGAATTAAATATTTTTCTCATAATTTGTCAGTTTGGATAGAGATTTTTCAAACTTCACACTAAATTTTGTAATGTAAATCTGTTTATTTTAAGGATACTTCCTTTTTGATGGAAGAAAGGACCGCTTAAAGACAACATTGAAAATGGTATTGGCAAATGTAAGATTTAAAAATCTCTAACCATCTTTCTGATGGTTTAATTCTTATTTTTTTTTTTTTTTTTNTTTTTTTTTTTTTTTTTGGCTACCTTTAAATAGATGAGACTTTATTGAGTTGAAGAATTCTTCTGTATTTCTATTCCACACTTCAGAAATGACTCCACCATTGCATGTCCCTTGAACAGAATCACTCCCTCTCTACTAAGAAATTTGCTTAGAATGGGAAGTGATAAAAAATCCCATGCAAGTGGTCCAAACCAGCAAACTTTCTTGTGCTGCCCCTTCAACACACAAGCTTTTTTGCAACATACAACTATTGAACAAGCAAACTGTACCAAATGTCTAAATGCCGCTGTTGCAGAGTGAGAGCACAAACTTAATTCTTTCCTCTAATTTTCAGAACAAGGAGTTAATTGCCACAAAAAATATTCCCATCCTGTGAGGTAGGACCACTCTCAGTCCTGTACAGGATGCTCAGATGCTGTTTTCCTCAGATAACAGTAATTTTAGCCAGTCTTCATTCAGATACGTTGCAGAGAAGAAAGCACCGGCAATGCTGTGTCAGCCCTTGAGAGAAGTTTTCAGGTGAAATGGGTGGAAAACGTAGGACCCTCCTTTGCTGTGAGATGAGTTCCCATGTAGTAGACAAAGCTTCATCAGAGGACAAGTTTAAAATCTCTTTTTTGAATGTTTCCAACCCAGAGTAGATTGTACAGGAGTAAATTATTTCTATTGTTAGTCTTTCCTTGGTGCCTGTGTGGGTTTTGTGAAAAATGTAAAAGGAAAAAAAAATTATCTCAGAATTTTAAATTATATTTTCATTACAGGTATTTATAATATAGAAAAGATTTATTGAACAGACAGAATTTTAAAAGGCATAATAAATTATATTGAAGAAACAGATTTTTCTTGGGAAAGAGACAATTTCATCCAATAAAGGTATTTTTTAAAGGCATGTTCCAACAGCAACCGCAACATGTATGTGATGTGATGTTAAAATTTGTCTACTAGTAGCATAATACAGTGTGTTAGCAGAGCTCAGTGTCTGGTCTTAACATTTGTAAAGAAAATAGTAAGGTAAAGTCATGCTCTTAAAAGAACTCCTTAAAGTCATGCTCCTTAAAAGGACTGGGGAGTATAGTTTAGAATTAAAAACAATGGCTGGAGGAGATAACTTGGGACTGGGTGGAGAAAATGTGTATGTATTGAAATCAAAGACCTGGGGAAGCTTCTTCACCAGCAGCACAAGAGTGCTCACTTCTCTGTGCTGTGGCAGGAGTAAGACCAGCTGCAGGCGGCAGTGACAGCAGTGCTGTCAGGAATTCAGACTCGTTTCTGAGGCATCTGAGTTACCAAACTCTGCTTGCTCCACATAAAGATGAGTGTGTCAGAAGCACTATAATGAAATAAAACAGAAGAATGAATCGGCGGGACACACACACACACACACAAACATATGACACGGATGACACACTAAGTACACAGACTTCACTTGCTTGCATCAAAGTAGCAGCAGTTACATTTGTTGTCCTTCCCTAACACTCGCATTTCACTACAGAATCAAGCCCTTTCATACTCTTATATACTGAAATAGTTGTAGAAAAACTCTTTTTTTAGGGGTAGCTGTTTGCTTCTCCATACTGAGAAGTGGCCACTGTGGGGACTGTGTTACCCCACAGACAGTTCAGGGTGTTCCTGGGGTTCTCTGACCTCTGCAGATGCCTAGATGCAATCAGGAAGATGTCCCTTTTCCTGCTGGGACATCATGTTTGAGGACATTTTGGGGAGGTGAGTGCTTTCCAGCTTTAACTTCTGGTGGGCTCACAAATCATTCATGGGTTTGGTTGGCTTCTCAACTAACTGCTGCTCAGTTAACAAAACTCACTTTATCAAATGCTGTGAGAATAATTCAAACATTTCATGTGCTTTCAAAAGGCTACACTTCCACAGAAAAAATCACTTACAGAAAACGTGTAGAACTAAGGATTTCTTAAGTGAACAAGGACATCTAGGTCTACATTCAAGCAACATTCCAAACTTCCCCCCAAACACAGGTTTTCCTCTCAAGTTTTGGAAAATCCAGATGCATTAGAATTTTCAAACTTTAGCTGGTTTCAGTTGTTCAGACTGTTTCTGATTGGTCACATATTGTAGCTCCAAACTTGGAAATTTAGTTTTAAAAAAAAGTGTTCTTTGTCTTATCTCTCCCAAAGTCACTTAAATAATAAGCATTTTCAGGGTTTTCTTTGTTTGCTTTGTTGTTGTTGGTTTGGGTTTTTTTTGCGGGGATGTTTCTCTTTTGTTTTTAAGAGAGAAAAGTGGATTTTAGAAATACAATAGTAGATTTAATATCAAAAATTAAAGATGGATATATCCTGGTTATGAGAAGACACTATTAATGGGAGGGGGAAACATCTGAAGGTTTCTTATGAGCTCTTACATGTGAGTCACACCATGGGGTGAACTCTGTGTGAGCTGAACGCTGTGTGCTTGAGATCATCAGGAGTGTTGCTGCCTGTGCTCCTCTAGCAGCTCTCCAGCCTGTACCCCTGACATCATCCAGACCTCACAAAACCATGGGAATGGTGTCCCGGATTAGTTCAGCTCTGAAAATTATTACAGTGTGAAGAATCACAGGGCAAGAACTGGTCATCCTTACTCAACACCACTTCTGTGCTTACACAGATATAGCCTGTAACTGGTCTGTCTGACCAAATCTTTCCTCTTGGGAAGTCCATTCCCAGAGCCCTTGGAACCAAGCCACTCATGAGAAGAGTTCAGGAAGGGACATCTCTAGAAATGTGTCTTTTGCTCTGGATCGGTGACCTTGCTAGCTAATGCTTCTGACTGCAGACTGTAAAGGCTCAACTTCCAACACTACTAGGAGTAATAATTTCTGTAGGTGTTTTGGTTTTTTTTTCTGTTTAATAACACAAGTATTTATTAAAAACATCAGTTATTGCAATTTATGAAGATATGACAACCAAAAAGAATGAGAAAATTTGCTTCCAACATTGTACGTCAGACTGTGTTCCAAGTTCCACTAAGTTACCAGAGAAAAATAAATAGATAACGTGAATATGGGCAGTTAGCAGGAAAATATACCTTAATGGTTATATTATTTCAGCTATTGACTACCTCAAATCAAATGTAACTGGGGATATATATCCCTCTTTCTGTTGTCATATTCTTTCCCTAAATCAAATGAATCAGTTACTGTTACATGCACCATTCTGTTTGACTATTATTATCATGTTATCAGCTGGTGTTTCAAGCCGTAAACGTGCAGCATAATGTAGTACCATATATCCTGATAAGAAAATGCACTTAGAACTCAGGATGTGCGGGTTTGCAGACATTGATACATGATAACCTCATGTGGTACAGGCCCATAAAGGTCGGGCGAAGAGGGGAACCATATGCCAGCCCCATTAGGGGAGGACCATTAGTCCTGCAACTAAGAACAACAATGGTGTGATGCAGAGCGTCACACACATGCAGGGGGTCAAGGCAGAATTTGGTACCACAGTTCAGGAGGGAATAATAATTCATAATAATTCACAGCTTGTAAGGGACATTGAAAACTGAGGGTTCAGTTAAAAGCTTGTAGTTATGGGGATCTGATCAATGCTGAGCAAGAGCTAAAGAGCCCCCTGGGGGCAAGAGGATGGGGTCAGACTCTGATCAGTGGTGCCCAGTGACAGGACAACAGACAACAAGGGGCACCAAGTGGAACCCAGGAGGTTCCTGCTGAGCAGGAGTAGAAAGTTCTTTGGTGTGAGGGTGTCAGAACCTGTCCCAGGCTGCCCAGGGAGGCTGTGGAGTCTGTCTGGAGAGATTCCAAATATGCCTGAACACTGTGATGATAGGCCCCCTGCTCTGGGTGACCCTCTGCAGGATGGAGCAGGGGGGTGGCACCAGATTATCTCTAGTTGGGCCCTTCCAGCTCCCACTAGTCTGGGATTCTGGGAGTAATTTCTCATTTTTTACACTACTTCAGTTATTCTGTTTAAGAATGGTGCACAAATGAAATTTTTGTGAAAATACTTGTAGATATTGTGATAAATAGGATGATTGGTTTTACTTCAGTTGTCTGGTTGTGGCAATAGGCGAACAGCTACTCTGTAAGCTTCCGTACCCCCCACGGGAACCATAGTATGGCACTCTTCCGGATGGGGTAGGACTGTGTTTATGCTGAGAAAAGGTGCACAAACAGAGGGGCACAGATTGGACCAGCCCGTGCTGTAAGAGGGTTTGTTGTTACCCCGCAAGTGTACAAAAACCTGAGATACACGAAGTTCAGCATGCATGTGGGCATTTTAGGCATGCACCCAGCACTGCAATTCTTTGTTCCATGGATTTTGTCCAAGAATACATTTGAAGCTGAGCTTAATTAATAATAATATTCAATATTAGATATATTCAATAATATTCAATAATATTCAATAATTATATTAAATATTCAAACCACTGTCTGGTGACATTCATCAGGCTGTCCAGATGACATTAATGCAATCCATGGCTTACACCTTTATGTGAAAAAAATGTATGTACATGTTTACATGACATCATGCAAGCTCTCTTTGATGGCAGAACACAGTAACTCTTGAGCAGGAGCAGCAAGAAATTACAGCATTAATTTTCTAGGACAGAGTTGACTCTAGAGCTCTGAGTTTGCACCCAGAGAGTGTCAGTAGCGCAGTTTGCTTTGGACAGTGTCAGAGGACAAAGGAACATTTTTTCATCACCCTTTTAACAGCTGATGTACATATTGACAAATAATTCTGCAGTTTTGCAGTTGTACTAATGGAAAAATAACCCTACTCATATTATGCAAAAATATCCATAATTCTGCATGGAGCTTGGAGCGATTTTGGTGGGTCAGTAATGCCAGACATGTAAAACCACAGATAAGTGTGGAATCAGGCACTGGAAATGCCAACCTTGGGTCTCTTGTGGAAACAGCAGTCAGATTTCCTTCACGGCTTTGAGCACTGCATGTGAAATCCGTTAGGGAGGGCTATTCATAGCACTCAAGATATTTCTTTAGATTTCCTATAAAATTGGTAAAAATAGTCTCCTTTAGATCAAGATAGGATTCAGAGGTTGCAGTGGAGGAGACTGTATCGCTAGTAGGGAGCAGCTCACTCCTGACTGAGACTGATCCTGTTGCTTCATTTACATGCTCAGCCTGCAAATGTCTTTGCTCACCTGCAAAAAATGTCCGAAGTTAGGCAGGTGAGTCTTGTCCTCATCTCCCATCCTGGTGCTGAGCTGCACTAAGCATAACTCACTGCAGCTGTTCAGCACTTTTGGGATCCAGACTGAAGCTGTTAAATGTCTGTTCAGATAATGGTGCTTTCTAGGCCAGTGGTTGCTAGAGAAATTTTACAATAATATCCAATTTCAGTCCACGATAAAGACCATGTGTAACCCTACCACAGTCGTCAGCTTAGAAAGCAATGGGCATTCTTCAGCTGGGCAATTCTTCACTTGTGCTTTCTTCACTTAAGTACATGCTGCAGGTGATGAAAACCATAAAGTGTGTGCTTCATCTTGTCCACCCTCTTAAATCACTCTCCTGTCCTCTTTAAGTACAGGATCAAGTACCTGACTCAGCCATGGAGATGTGGTGGGGAGGGACATGGACTAGAGGTGCCTGGGCAGTGGTGGGTGCATGGTTGGACTCCATGAGCTGAAAAGGCTGTTCCAGCCTGAACAATTCTGTGATTCTATGTCCAGGTACTTCAAACCAATGTGATCTTAGGCTTTGCACTATGTGCTGGGTGGCTTAGAGGCAGCAGGAACATCCCAAAGAGGTGAAGATGGTGAAAGTTGGGATTTGGCAGAATTGGCTGCCCAGTCACACATAATTTTTATTATTATTATTT
>VYZU01018729.1:14967-27614 GCA_013401355.1 Ceyx cyanopectus | reverse complement strand
CCCTTTTCCCCCTCCCCTTCTTCCCCTTCTTCCCCTTCTTCCCCTTCTTCCCCTTCTTCCCCTTCCCCTTTCCCTTTCCCTTTCTCTCTCTTTCCTTCCCAGTGACTCTGGTTTCTGCAGCATTAGGCTGCAAGTTTATTTGATCATGACTGGGTTTGTTTGGTTCAGTTTTGTGGCAAAATCTGGCCTGCTGTGTCCACTTCTTCCCTGGGAAACTCTTCAATAACTTACTCAGAAGTAACATTCAGAATCTGTATGCTCCTCCCTTGAATCCCAAACACAGGCTGAGCCTGCACACAGCATTTGCCCCACATCATCATTCTCTGATCCTTCTCATTGAAAAGGAATAGAACAGAGTGAGAAAGAGGATAATAGACAGACTTGGCACAGATTACCCTTCTTCCATGCAATGGACCTCCTCAGGCTGGGAGAAAGCTGCCAAAGTGCAGCCATAATGAGGAACTAGCTTAAAGGAAAACAAGTGTATTTCCCTGCATTTTGTTTTGAGAAAGCATTTTGAATGTTTGGCAACTCCAGTTTAATTTGAACAAACTGCGGAAACTCATTTCCAACAAAAGAAGTTAGATGAGATGCTTCAGAAAGCATTCCTTCTCAATTCTTCTTTTCAGTTATTGTGAAGATTTATTTCAATTTCCAAATATGAAGTGAAAATATGGCAGGAATATAGACTATTTTTTCATGCCACCATATGGTATTTTTAGTGTGGAGAAAATGAAGAACCTTACATGTAAAGCACTGCATTTTTCAATCTATACTGGTTTGTGTAACTGATTCTTGATCTCTTGTTCAACAACCCTGTGTTTTAGATTTGCATATCTTTAGAGTGATACAGTGATATGTGTTCTAAAGTTAGTGCTTATTTGTACCTTTAAAAAAAAGATTCAACAAGTTTATTTCCTTTTCATGTAATAATTTAAAATTACCCATCTGGGCCATTTTTATTTACACATATTAGATGAGGTTTGAATCATTTCCTCTAATCCTTTTTTATCATGTGTCTCTGAGGGAGTCTCAGTTTAAGATATCCAGAAGATTAACGTTGTGTTGCCTTCCATATATTTCAGTAGTTCATAGTTCTCAGTGTGTGGATTTTCACCAACCCTGATGGTGCTAGAAATGTTAACACTTGGACAGGGAAATCCATGTGCCATCCTTTACCCTCCAGTAGATGTCATCCTGACAGTGGAGAATATTGCTGGGAGTACTGATGATGAGACCTCCTGTGCCAAGGCAGGAAAAAAGCTCTACCTGTGTTCTTCATGGCTGGATGATAATATGCAGGATGTGATCAGATAAATTAGAGCAGAAGTTCAGCCAAGTGAAGCAAGAAAGCAGCTGAGCTGAAATGTAACATTCTAAAAATCAACAGGGTGCACTTATGTCAAATAAATCACTTATATCAATAAATCTCTTCAGAAAAGAACTTGGGGGTGTTGGTGGCTGAGAAGCTGGCCATGAGGCAGCAGTGGGCACTGGCAGCCAAGAAGGCCAATGGCAGCCTGGGCTGCAGCAAGAGAAGTGTGGGCAGCAGCTGGAGAGAGGGGATTCTGCCCCTCTGCTCTGCTCTGCTCACACCTCCCCTGGAGTATTGCAGCCAGCTCTGGAGCCCTCAGCACAGGAGAGACATGGAGCTGATGGAGCAGGGCCAGAGGAGGCCACAGAGATGCTCAGAGGCTGGAACAGCTCTGCTGTGGGGACAGGCTGAAGGAGCTGGGGTTGTTCAGCCTGGAGAAGAGAAGGCTCTGGGGAGACCTTAGAGCACCTGCCAGTGCCTGAAGGGGCTGCAGGAAGGCTGCAGAGGGGCTGTTTCCAAGGGCCTGCAGTGAAAGGATGAGGGGGAATGGGTTGAAATGAGAGCAGAGGAGATTGAGACTGGATCTCAGGAAGAAGTTGTTTCCCTTGAGGGTGGTGGCTCAGTGGCACAGGCTCCCCAGGGAGGTGGTTGAGGCCCCATCCCTGGAGCTATTCCAGGTGAGGTTGGCCAAGGCTCTGAGCAGCCTGGTCTAGTTGAGGGTGTCCCTGCTCCCTGCAGGGGGCTGCACTAGATGACCTTTGGAGGTCCCTTCCAGCCCTAAACATTCTCTGATTCTATGAAATCAATCCATAATTGATTAGAGAAGTTTATCTTAGGTTTATCTTATTAACCTTTATCAAAGGTTTATCTCTAAGCTGAGAAGACGATGAAGAGATGTCATTCAGTTCTCTGTCTTAAAGCAGGGTAAATATACCTAAACTGTTCTTAAAAAGCTGATCTGATGGTAGTTCCACATTTTCTTCCCGTGATCTGCTCGAGTTGCAGTGTTATTTTTACGGGTAGAGCAGGACTTACTGCCTACCTTCTGTCTCCCTTGCAGCTTAGCCCTACCTGCTAGAACATAAACATTATCCTCTCTCAGTTTATAAAACAGCAATGTAGCTGAAGCCCTAACTTTCCCCAGGGGAATGACTTGAAATGTGGAGTCTTCAGACCAGTGATGATTCTTGGACCCTGGAGAGTAGGGTGGGATCTTGGCAGCTGAGTTGGGTCAGAGTGAAAGGCTGTTGCTGCAGACACTGGTGATGCTCCTCAGGGCTGCTCCCGTTGGTGCCGTCTGAACACTCCACAGCGAGGTGCACTAAGATGCTAACACAGATGGGGTATCAGGGTCTCCAAGCAGGACACCAACCTTTGAGCTATCAGAAGACACATGCAACCTGTAGACTGGGATTTAGCATCCTGATGTTCTGGGGAGGACAGGATGATATCAAAGGGAGGGCTTCCATTATAAAACATATACATGTGCTTCTAGTCATGTTGTCTAGTCATTTTCGTTTGTGATTCAAAGGAAAAGCTGACAGCCATGACCCAAGAGTAATGAAATGTCATCTGGTAGCTCTGAACCAAACCACACCCTGTTCATCAGCTAACCACAGGCCGAGGGAGGAAGCAGTGAGCACAGCAGGCCAGCCCTGAGCACAGGGAGCACCCCCAGCCTCCTGATGGGCTCTGCCCTGGCCCCAGCCACAGGGGGACAGAGCCCCAGGTCCCTTGGGGAGCAGAGCAGGGCGGAGCTGGTTGGTCACAGAGCTGGTTAGTCACAGAGGTGGTTTGCTCACAGAGCTGGTTTGCTCACTGGGAGGTGACATGACTGTAAGCATCTCTTGAGAAGAGCACACAGCTCTGAGGCTGGCCGTGGGTTCTGATAGGCCCTGTAAAGCAGGCTGGTAAATTTCTCCAGTCCAGCAGCAAGGCAGTAAATTCCTGCACTCCAAACACTGGCAACATGCTCAGGGACACACGGACTGGGAGAGGAATTTTCAGTAGGAATAACAATTAGTGAGCTTCTAAGGAACCACAAAAATATTTAGATTGCCTGGCATAATTTTTTTTTTCCCCTCTCTCATCTTTCTCCCTTTCACAGCATCCCCAGCAGTCCCCCCTGCTCCTCATCTAGACAGCCAGGAGGAACCTCAGTCAGGCACCACGGCTGTGCTTAGAGAGAGTAAATCCAGCTCAGCTGTAGTAATTAAAATAGCTGTGATACTTAATCAAGCTGCTAGTACCAGTGTAGGGATGTTGTATAAAAGGTCTGGTGGTTTTACTAGCATTTTTTTTGTTATCTTACAGAACAGGGAGGACTGTTCAGTGGTGGCTCCTTCTTTCAGCATCCCCCCCTCCCAAATACAGCCTTTCTTGTTCTCAGCTCTGGCATAATGCTGGGTGTTTGGGTTTGCTTCCTATGAGAACAATCTCCGTGTAGTTCCTTCTTCCTCTCCCTTCCCTTGAAGGCTTGTTTCTAGGGTTCTGGGCTGTGTGGGCTTTGAAGCAATGTCTGTGTTTCTCCATTCAAACAATCTGGTGAACTGCTGTGCTTAAAAACTTACAATTGTACTTTAATTATCTGCTTTTCAAGTGTGAGGAAGAAGTAGCAATGGATTTCCCAGCTCTCAGGTGGTAAGGCTAGTTTGTGCATTGTTGATGTTTATTGTGGTTTGGTTGTTATGCTTTTTTTTAATTTTTCCTTACATTAGTGGTACAGTAAGAAAATGCTTTTTCTGTTATTAATCCTAGCAGTATTCTATCCTTAAAATTTAATCAAAATCAGGAGCTATTACACTTTTTTTCTAGTACTGTAAGTATTATCCCTTAGTACAAAATACTGATATGGAACATTGTTTAGAGAACTGGCCTTCAACAGCAAGTCAAACCTAGTTTTAAATTTGAGATATGTGAATTTAAACTTTTGGACAGTTTTGGAATAGTATAAGAAGTCAATTATTCTGCTTATAATTATACTGTAGGGTTTTAATAGGAAATATTTCTTTGTGATACTGGCAAATCAAGGCATAGTAGTATTATGCTTGTTTGTAAGAAACTAAAGAAAGGAAAACTAAGTAATAAAATCTACCAAGAGCTCCAGGTTTCCAGGAGAACTACAGGTCAGTGTAAAGTTTAAAATAAAAGTTACATTTATCTCGACTAAATAAAATTAAATATTAGCAAGCAAAGGAAGTGGGTTTTTATGCCCTTGTGTGATTTTTTTTTTTTAATCTGAAGTTCTCTTAAAAGGACTTTATTCACTCAGTTGAGCAACAGAATGTTTACAGAGAACTTATTTCTTGGATGCTTCCTTTAAAGTGTTCTGTGATAATATGAGAAATCTGAGACTGTGAGATCTTTGGCATTTCAGAGGCCAGCAGATGTTAGTGATTTTTCAGTTTCCTGTAAAAAGAAAAAAAAAAACAAAACTCTAGTAAAGCATTTTCTGCTAGAGCAATTTTCTCTCAAAACATGATTTTGATAAAACAACTTTTTGTAGGAAGGTATCGGTTTCATTTATGTTTTAAGAGAAAGCTATCTTAGTATTTTATTTGTGGTTGAAACTAGAATATTAGGAGAAAAACCATAAGCAAAAAGTAAGTGTTCTGACACTGTCAAAATATTTTGTCAGTTGTTTTGGAGCTCCCAAAATAAATTTTGCAGAATTTATGTTTTTGCAGAAAGTGTTGACTTCTTCCTTCTGTTTGAAAGGAAATGTCAGGAAGGGGGTGGGTTGGTGTTCCTAGTTCAGCATGATTTTTCACACTTCCCTTCCCTGACTTGTTCAAATTGTTTGCATAGAAGTTGTCAGACCAGGAGTCTCCAGAGCTCTCTGCAGTGATGTAAAGCTCTTGGAACTCTGCTGATGAGAACAGCCTGGCAATTCCTCATAGACCCAATCAGCAGGGTTATCAAGGGTCTGCAGGACAGCAGGGCAAGTTCTGTGTCCCTTTGAAAGGTTCAGCTGAGCTGCTGATCAACGTTGGACCACTTTTAATTCTGCACCAACCTTGCTCCATCCTGACCAAAACAGAAGGGCTGCTCCTCTCTGCTGCTGTCTGCTGAGCAGCATGTGCAGGTTTTACCATCACAACCAGCTTGGGCTAAGAAACATTTTTTTTCGTTTTACTGGGACAGAAACCCGGTAAAATGTCACTTGTGGAGTTGTGTTTGTCCCCTGGATGGTGCCCCTTGGTGTCACAGAGGCTGTGGATTTGGTATGAGATCAGATGACTGGGAAAAAAAAAAGCCTTTTTTTTTTTACCCCCCCAGCATCCAGATGTACTATCTTTTAAAAATGACCTATGTGTAGAGTTGAGCTTTAAGAACAGGGTCACATGACAGATTACTGTTATGTATTTATCAATGCTTTCTATTTTTAAAGAAGCTTACAACTCCATTTTAATTCCCTATCTAAACTGAAGAACTTATCATGAAAAAGTGCAGGCCAAAAATAAAGAAGCAAGCAGAAGCTGTAGGTTCCAAATTATGTTATAATAATATTTTATGAAATACAAATGAAACGTCTTCCTGGAAATATTATTTCTGAAACATGACTGAGCAGCCCTGACTGCTGGGAAAGAGGAACGAAAAAAAATCTGATTCTTTGTAGCTCTCCTCTTAGGGGGTGGTTTGAAATGGATTGCTAAGGGCAAAAAACTTGCCATAAACACAAGACTAAAAAGCAGTAAGTGATGTGTGCATCTATGCACAGAAGTATAAACACAGTAAAAAGAAAAATGTATTGCATACTGTTTGTGCATTTGGACTATTTAAGGCTAATGGGTTAGAACATCTGAAACACTAAAATAATTGGGGAGTTAGTAAATCAGTGGAAGTAATATAGGGTGAAATGTTTTCTTTTGATATGTGACCTGGCTAGCAGAACCATTCATGTTTGTCACACACTGCGTGTGAAGAATTTGTCTGCCTTTTGTTTGTGGGTGATTCTTTTGCTGATTATTAGTCACAACACATCAATAACAGTAAAATTAATAACTTGTGTAACCGTTGGGTCACAAGAAAAGCCAACAGAATGGTCTCAGAAACAGGTACAGGCAGCAGGTTGGAACAGACACTGATGGGAGCTGCATGTGCCTGCACTGCTGTTGGCAGAAATAGTGGTGGAAATGCAGATAAAATCAGATAAAGAGCATAATAAAACCCTCAAACCATTAAGTATTCTGGCTGAGATTCAGATGTGTATTATTTCTAAGTCAGAGATTTATTATCTCACTAAAAGTTCCATTTGGTTGTTCTTAAGATTATGGCATTTGTCTAACTTCATCTTAGTAAAATAATAAAGCTCTTTTACACCTTTATTGCAACTAATATTTCTTTTCAGGAAAACAGACCTATTTTATAATTTATATTTATGTCATAGAAACTGATGCCAGAATGAGTTTAGACCATAGCACAGTGGGAGTATTCTAAAGACAAATTACTTGCTAAGAAAGACATTTATATTAAAAAAGCAGGTTTTTACGTATTAAAATTGGAATCATAAAAGATGATTGAAAAGAAAGCACACATTTTGGTAGTAAATTATAATTATATACTAGATAGCTATGAAAGTGAGTAGTACCATAGCACGAGTGTGGATACAGCTCAGTCAGATACTGATGCACTTGGGGTGGCCAGGAAATCTGGACAAAGTGCATTGAACCTTTAGTTTCCTTGAGTTCAGGAAGTCAATAAACTTTTGTCGAAGTACATTATCTGTGCAGAGTCATTTAGGAAATTAGGACTGGTTAGGCATAGAAGAGCATGGCTTTTAAATGAGTAACTGTACGGGACAATGTTTTGTTACTGTGAGTGTTGGTGGAGCTAATTTGGAATCTCTCATCACATGCAATTGACACTGACCAAATTCGTGCCTCCGTTTCACCACAACACCAATTAGATTACTGATTAATCTTTATAAATCCCGAAGATTACCATAAGCATGTGCTTCTGAGGATTAAAACTTAATCCTCAAAGTATACTTGAAAAGAAGCTCTGGTAGCAACAAAAAAATTAAAGTGGGTTTTAATTAAAGAAAAACCTAGCTACTTGCACAGCATTTCAAGATGATCTTCAGAACAATCCAAGAATTAAGTCAGTGGAAAAATAAAACGTGTAATAGAAGAGTTAAGAGTGCTGTGGAATGACGCTCGCCCGTAATTGCTCTGCTTGGGGAAGGCTGATAAGAATCCAGTATCTAAATAATAATAAAGATGTGCTCGATGAAAGCGAGGAGGCATCCAGGTGGAGAGGCATTCAACTGCGAGCGATGGCTGAGGTGCCTGGAAGCGTCTCCTGAGGAGATGCAAACGCGTGTAACCGACTCTTTGTTAGGGCTGGGGAAGTTAAAGACTTTCCTTGCGGGGGTTGGGGGTTTGTGTGCGTGTGTCTGTGTGTGCGCGTGTGCGCGCGTGTGTGTGCGTGTGCGTGCTCCGGCGGCCGGTAGAACAGACTCCGCTGGTGCCGGTTGCTTCAAACCCGTCCCGAGCGCCGCCGCTCGTGTTGCGTTCTGGGGCGGCTGCTGCGGGCGCTGGCAGGGCAGGGCGGACTGGGCGCTTCCCGCTGCTCTGGAAGGAGCATCTCCCCGCGGAGCACGATCCGGCTTCCCCCGCGGTAGGGCTGGGCTGCTCCCCGCGCTGGATCGCGTTGCCGGTTCAGCCGCTCCGGGCAAACAACGCTCTGTTCGGCGCCCCGGGGGGTGTCGCCGCCTCTCCCGTTCGCGGGCCTGCGGCAGCGGCCACGGCCGCGCTCCCCGCCGGGGCTCCCCACAGACCGGCGCTCGCCACCCGCCCTCGTAGCGGGGCAGCACCGCCCATCGGGGGAGAGGAGGGAGCGGGTTCCCGCACGGCCCGCTCTGCTCCTCCATTGGCTGCCGTGACCGCGCTTCGCCCGCCCGTTGGCCGCGGCGGCCGCCAGGCAGCGGGGCCCGGGCGGTGTCGGTTGGGCTGCCACCGCCCTCGCTGCTGCCGCCCCGGGCGGCCGAGTAAGTCCGCGAGCGGCCGCGGTGGCGGAGGAGCCGCCCGACGGGTGGGGTGAGTCCGGTTACCGCCGCTGCCCCGGGGCCAACTTTTCCCGCGCAGGGCGGGGCAGCCCCGCAGGGTCACCGGCCCCCGGCCAGCGGAGCCGCTGCGGCTGCGGATCCCGCGACCCCGCCCTGGGCGCGGGGCTGAGGGGCCGTTACCCGTTGGCTCCCGTGCGGGGAGGCAGGTGCGGGGAGCGGCGGAGTTGCGGGGCGCGGTGAAGGGCGACGGGAGCGGGAGGCGGCGGAGTTGTCGCTGCGGGGCCGCGGGAAGGGTTGGTGCCCGAGTGCGGAGGGGCCGTGCGGGGCTCGGTGGGCCCCTGGTGCCGTGCGGGGGCAGCCGCTGTCTGCTCGCAGGGCGGGCTGAGCGGGGCCGCGGGGCGGTGCTCCGGGGACCGGCTCCACTGTCTCCCGCGGATCTCCCCCGAGCGCCGTTGGTACCCAGGCCGGGTCTGGTCGCTCGCCCGGGTGCTCCCTCGTCCCGTCTGCCGCTCGGCTCCTGGGGCAGCGGCAGCCTCACGGCGGCTGGCGGGGCAGCGGGTCCCGGAGCCGCCCGGGGAGAGCAGCCGGCGGCGGGCGAGACAAAGGAGCTGCTCCCGGCTCTCTCCACAGAGCAGGGGCCGGACCGCGTTGTGCTGCCCTGTGCCGGGCGTGTGTCTGCCCGAGGGATGATGTAGGATATAGCTGAGTGGCGTCCTGTGAATAACGTTAATTCCAACCTCTACTTTCTCTGTATGTTGCCTGTTTTTTTTTCCCCTGCTGCTTTGACTCCTGTGTCCGCGGTAACAGTGGCAGCAACAGTTGCAATTGCTGAGAGTTGCGCTTGAGGTTCCCGAGTGGAAGTGCCGCAGACTTCACGAACGTTACGTTTAAGGTACTTTCTGTGTGATTTGTGATGGTAAAAGCAGCGGCAGTGCCTGTTGACTTACTTGTCTTGTTCCCTGTGATCCAAAAAACTATCACTTTGTTTCCCATCCCGTTGAATTCTAAGTGTGTTCCGGAAAAACTCCCGAAGTCTGAAGTTCCCAAGAAAAAGATTCGTGTACCGGAGAATTAAGACTTGTTGGCATTGATATTTCATAATATATGCTGCCAGTGTGTGAGAAGATGAGTACAGAAGAACACGTATGAAAGTTTCTCTGAAGGGATTGCTGTTAGGTTTGTTAGCTGCTCATTCAGATTCGGTGATTAGGGATTTTTTTAAGGCAACTTGAACAAATGACACTAGTGAAGCAAAAAGCAGTTTTATAGGGTGAAGTGTAGAGTGCCATTGGTGATTGCTTTTCATTTTTTCTCAAAGACTTCTTTGCAGTTTCCCCTCCAACAGTGCAGCTAGGTGCTGCAGTGTCTTTCCAGAAGTTTGTGCTTCCCACAGCATGCCTTCCCTATGTCAGTGCCTTGCTTTTGCTGTCCTCTCCACCTTTCAACAAGTTCTTGTCTGTTGTGAAAAGTAAGTAGTGTTGTAAAGCTTAGTCAAATTAATTTCCAATCTATTTTACTTAAGTGAACTATGTTTGGTAAGAGCAATGTACTTTGAAGTCGAGTTTTACGTCCACCAGGCACTGTTCTTGCAGATTCCTTTTCCTCCAAAGTAAGAAGGCAGATCGAAAATACTACTTTTGAAATTCAAAACTCATCTAGTTCTGTGGTAATGTATTTATAAGATGAGATCCTTTTAACAGGCCCTTTATCAGAGGGATGACAATTTTGGGGGAAGTTCAGTGTTGGGATGATTTACTAACCGTGGTGATTCACTTTCAGTTTTGAGCTGTTTTAAAGGTACAAGTTACATTTATTCAGAATGCTTCTTCCAAGGAAAAAGGCTTTTATGGGCAGAATCGTGTTGAACTTTTGCCATAGTCGCCTGAATGGGAGAATTTTCTTTCACTTGAGAGAGTCCAGGGTCCATGGTAGACATGTTCACAGGCATAGCTGGGTAATTAAGTCACTTGTTTCTAATTTTGCAAGGACTTGCATTACAGGCAGGCATGTGTGAGCTGCTGCGAGGCCAGGCACTGCAGATGGGGTGTGGCTGAGCTGGGAGACAAGCCCGTTACCTGATGGCTGGGTTATGGCTCTAAGCTGCTGAGTTGAAATTGAATTGGTGTAAAAAACCAGAATCTTGAACCCTCTGTATGTTCATATCAGGAATTAGATTTTCATTAAATCCTGCCTTAAGGTAAAGAATAGATTCTTTCTTAACCTGTCGCTGATCTGAACACATGCAGTGTGAAAATCACCTTTTCATTTTGTAGGCTCATATTATTAGTTATCAAGTGTTGGCTAATGCCTGACTATTTTAAGTGTTTTATGGTCTGACATGACACTGTTTTGTTTCAGGTTGTGTGGAATATACGTAGTTTGAGACATGCATGATTTGTAGGAGAAAAGTCACAGCTCCCAGACTTTCCTGTGGGTCTAAGACTGTGGAGTGCTGTTTGTATTTGAGGTTTTCAAGTTCAAGCATTTAAACATCATAAAAGCTTATAAGAGTATTAAAATGCAGTAGCAGTTGGACTCTTAACAGATCACTTGGGCCCTCTGCAAACATGCTAAGCCTCTCTGGGGAGCAGATGACACTGAAATCCCTTCAATGCATCACCAGGTCAGGTGATGCCCAAGCCTTCACTTGGGTGAGCACACTGTGCAGGGGGGCAGGCTTCCTCTACTGCCCATGGTGCATGGGGTGCAGTGCTGCCAGTCTGCTCAGCTTTTTAACATGTGTTACCAGAAGCAGTGTGCATGGAGATCCCATCACGCTGTATAGGGAACAAGAAACATGACAGGGAAAACAAGTGCAAGAAACCTGCACTCTGTGTATTCTCTGTCTTTGAAGTTAGGAAAACTACAGTCTGAAATATTTCATTTTAGAGAAATGGAAGACTTTAAATTTGTATTTATCTTTGGAACTTGATTACTGGAGTGATTCCGTATAATAGCTGAAGTTTTACTGGAATCTGATTATTTTCTTGCTCCACAAATGACAGCTTTTTGTTAATGATGTTCTGATTAATTATGCAAGTATAAAAATCTACCCACCTCAGTTATAATTGTAGGCATATCTTTTCTTTAAATCCATGTTTTCTTTCTTTTTCAGAAAAATGGCCCTTTTGGCAGTTTGCTGTCCTCAGGTGCCAAAATTGAAATGGTGGTGTATTAAATGTACATTTGAGAGTGGAGAATTTGTTGTAATTAAAACATTTTTTTAAAAATTGGAAGGAATTTAAATCGGATTAATTTATTTCAAATGCTTTTTGAGATAATCTTGAAAGGCAGTGGCAAAGTGGTATCAAGATAAGGACTGAAGTCTGTGTCAGCTCGGTGTTGATGAAGACCAGTACTTCAGTATGAGAGTGTTTTGGATGTATAGCAATTGCATATTGCTGCAAGGCCATATTTAAAGCTTCTGGGCTGCTCAAGCTCTGAGTGCCTTTAAAATGTTTTAGTAGTTCCTGAATTGACCAGAATCTTTCCAGTACTCCACAGTGTGTGAGTGTATGCACGCACTTTCATGTTAAAGTATTTCCATGTGCTCTTAAGATTTTCTTTACTGACATAATATTTGAAGTTTTTTGGAAATGTCGGTGAAGTTTTAAAAGTTTTTAATGGGGCTGTATGAAAAATGCCATGAAAAGAGAGGGTGTGCATGAAAACATTTCTTACTTTATTTTAAATGACCTGCGTTGCTGGAGAATCATCTGTTAGGTGAAAGGCAGACTGGAAGTGGGTTCTCTCTCTCCAAAACAGATGTGTGTGTTCTGTCTCTAAGCTCTGATGTTATTAAATGTTGTGTGGCAATCAAGGCATAAGAAAGGAATTCAGGTAAAAGCAATACTAGCCGAGTAGTAAACCACTCCTGTTGCTGGTGTAAAACTCAGTGTGTTCCATCCTTTTTCAAGTATGTTGGAGGCAAAAGGAAATCTAGAGGCAGTGTGGGCCCTGCTGGGTGAAGTGGGTGCCCTAGTGACTGAGAGAAGGCTGAGTTACTGATGCCACCTTTGCCTCAGTCTTTACTACCAGGAGTCCCAGGCCTCCAAGACCAAAGAGTAAGTCTGGAGGAAGGAAGTTTGCACCTGAGTTGAAGGGGCTTGGGTGAGAGATCAGTTGAGCAAACTGGACATCCACAAGTCTATGGGCCCTGATGAGATACACCCATGAGTCCTGGAGAACAGGAGAGGTGCCTGAGGACTGGAGAAAGCCAGTGTTGTCCCAGTCTTCAAAAAGGGCAAAAAGGAGGACCCGAGTAACTACAGGCCCGTCAGCCTCACCTCCAGCCCTGGAAAGGTAATGGAACAACTTGTCCTC
>VYZU01018729.1:0-14463 GCA_013401355.1 Ceyx cyanopectus | reverse complement strand
AGCACAAGAGGTTGAGGGGAAACACAAGGAAAAGCTTTTTCCCAGTGAGGGTGGCAGAGCCTGGCAGGGGCTGCCCAGGGAGGTTGTGGAGTCTCCTGCTCTGGAGACATTCCAGACCCCCCTGGATCTGTTCCTGGGTGACTTGGTCTAGGTGCCCCTGCTCTGGCAGGGGGGTTGAACTAGATGATCTTCTAGATCCCTTCCAACCCCTGACACTCTGTGTGTGATTCTGTGAGCCTGATTGGCATGAGAGCTCTCATTCTAATCTTAGTGACAGAAACTGTCTATTTTAGGCACATTTGATAGCTATTAAAACAGGTCACTTGGGTATGAGGTAGAGATCCTTCACATTTTGTTAGGGTTTTTTTCTATTTGGAAACTAATCTTTAATTAAAGTAGCATGATATGCTCTGAAGCTGCACTGGATACTTGTTAATTCTCTTCAGAGCTGAAAGCCACCCTGTCTATTAAGGTTTCCGGATGTTTGCACGGGATAAATATTTATACTTCAGCAAGGCATTAACTTCAGCTGATGAATAGTGCATATAACTAAAATATTGTTGTTAATATTAAACACCACGATTCAGTACTATTACTGTACTTTATTGCAATTCCTTTTTAGAAAAGAGAGGAAGAAGTCTGTTACACTTTAAATATGTGATGGAGAATTAAATCTAATACTTAAGCTGTCTCGTGGTCTAGATGTTGTACAGAAGCTAGTGCTGGATAATATAAAGTCTTCATGAGTGTCTGGTTGATGGACAAGACCATACTATATCATTGTAATTTGTTTTTAAGTTCTTGAATTCCATTCTCATGTGTAAACACTTTTTTTGGTATTTTTAGTTCCACATTATTTGCTCTTTTAAAGGAAGTGACTGTAATATGTGTAAAAGCATTAAGATGACCTAATAAATCTTTAAAGAAACCTGCAGTTAACAGATTTCTAATACCAGCCACCATCTCTGAAAATGAGGAGACTGAATATTTTCAAACAGTCTGCCATGTCAGACACGTTGAGTACAATACAGTAACATCTCTATCTGAGGGAGCAGGCTAGAATATCTTCAGGTACAAAAACGATTTATTTTTCCTCTTTAACACTCTTTCTTGGTGTTTTCTGGCTGAAGGAAATTGTGTTACTCTTCCACAGTTGAAGTAGGTTGCAAAATCAGACTGCAACAGCATATATTTTGTGTTAGGTTGATAAAGGGAAATCGTTTTTGAAGGCATGTGGAGGAGTGATATTGGGGAGTTAGTTCCTCATCTCGGTGATAAAGCAACAATTTTATGACCTTATGGTAAATTTACACTGGATTTTGCTAGTGAAATTCTGAGCATTCTTCTACAGTTTGTGGTCAGTAGTACATCTGGCTGTGCCAGTTACTGTCTAAGTTAAAATAATTCCTTTCTTAATGACTGGCTTTAGCTTGTGCCAAAATGTCACCTGCTTCATGTCGAGTACTGTGGACGTGCTGCTGCTTTTACTCAGTTTTTAGGCTTAATAAGCTGTAGTCTTCCACTTGCATGTCTCACTCTCCTAATGACATTTACTCCATAGATTAGGTCTAGAAAGACTAATACGCTCCTGCATTTTTTTTTCCTGCTTTGAAATACTTTCTGAGTGCAGCAGCCAGAGGAGCAGGTGAGAGGCTTTTGACAGTTGTCCAGTTACATGTGTGTTCTGTAGCTTGGCCAGTGCTGGTGTAGTAGGTACCAGTTCCTGCCTCTGTGAGTCAATGTCATTTACACTTAATGGTAAAGCTGAGCAAGAAAAATCAGGTTTCTTTTCCCCCTCCCTGTATTCTCAGTAGCATTTTGTGTCCATAATGTAAGTGCTGGGTGTCCTCACTGCAGTGCTGGTGTGATGGAGCCCTGCACTTCAGACACTCACATTAGTCACAGTACTGAAACATCTGTTTTGCAGAGGACTTGATACTGCTTCAAGTGTCAGGATTCTGTTTCAGCTACAATTGGGTGAATTTTGTTGAATTTTCAGCAGTGTGTGCAAATACACTGCCCTCCCAACACTTTTGCATCATATTAGAGACTGGCCAAATCCATTTTTAATCTCTACTACTTTAATTTTTTTTGGTGACTTTTCAGTACTGTTCTTTATGTCTTTCACTAAAATTCAAGAGTGTCTGAACCACAGGCATTTGCATTGGTCACCAAGAAATATTGCCAGAAAGTAATGGTTATTTGTGTGGTGATATTTTGCCCCAAACTGTTGTTACTGACAAGCTGTAGTCTTACCATAATCAGATAAGATCTCTGAACTTTGCCGTTCCTTTGCATATATATTTATTTTTTATATTATTTGTATAAGGAGGCAATGAAAATCTTTTATTAATTCCAATTTTAGTGGTATTTTAAAGTGTCCTAGATATTTTGTCTTACTCTGGCAAAGAAGAGGATGATAGTTCATCTACATTCACCAAGCTACACTGAGGAAGACTAACTCAACCATATCAAACTTATTTCTGGTGTGGTAAAATAGAAGTCCTGTATAAATCCAGTAGCAGCAGTAGGATGTAAAGGGAAGAAGGAACCACCTACAAACAACTCCCTGCTTGTCCAGTAAACAGAGGAACTGACAAAAGTGTGAGCAGGAAGTTCACTGAGTGGTGAAACAGAAGCTAAATTGTCACATTTACCTTCTGGAGGGTCCTTACACGTGTGTGCTGATTTTAAATGAAAAAGTGAAAAGTGGCTGTTCACCAAGAACACATTTGTGACTTCCTCTGGTGTGGTAGATCTGGATCTGCTCTTGCTTCATTGCAACTCCTCTGTCCTGGAGCTATGAGAGTTTTTACAGGCAGAATGTTGCTGCCCGGGGTTGTTAAGCCGTGTTCATGTCCTTCAGCTCTGGCTCCTTCGAGTCTCCCGTGTCTCAAATGCATGTGGAGTTCAATCTGCCATTCAAGTGCCAGTGCAGTTGTAAGCAGAACACACCAAATAAAGTTCCAAGTTCTTCGGATTATTCTAGAAACAAATTTTAACTACTTTGTTGTTAGGCTACAGAAATATTTGTTAGGCTCTAATTCATTAAGTCTGTGCTCAAAACTAGGGCTCTAATTTTGTAACTGAACACTGAAGAGCCACTCATTCTGGAAGTACTAGATGTGTAAATGCTACTGAATGCTTTTAGAAATTGGGTCTCTCTTGAGTAGAATGCATCTTGAGATTTAATGAGAATGCAAAGAAAAGAAACAGGGTGTCAAGGGGTAGAGAGTCCCCTTAAAGGAAAAGAAACTTTTCTTTTTTCCCTGCCTGTGGAGGGGGGGTGGGGCCAGCTGCCCGGGATGGCCTGGACATGCATGTGGACTGGGACAGGAGAGCAGTGGGTGTTGGGAGGGACAGGAGAGCAGTGGGTTTCAGGAGGGTCTATATAGATATATAGATATATATAGATATATAGTTTAATAAATTCTTGTCTCTGCCTCTGGTCTTACTTAGTTGATAAAATTTAAGCTAATACCTGTCCAAAGCAGGCCACAGGAAAATAAAATGAATGCATGCTCTGTTAGTTTTATTCTTACACTGCTTTCTGCTTCCTAAGTGGTATCAATATACATTCATTAGACACTTTCTGTTATAACAGCTTTGGAACAGTGGCAGATTACTTGGTGGTATAATTTACTCTGGAAGTCTGTACGTGAGTTGCTCAAATAGCACCTCTAGAACCTGTGTTTCATTAAATTAATAGTTCTTTATTGGAATAGCTAGTATTTGGAGCTTTAGATGCTTTAATGAAGTTTTACTTTTTACTTTAAGAGCTTTTTCATCTAATATGAATTAAATGTAAACTAATATGCCCTACAATTTAAGACAATTAATATCTTTTTTTCTGCTCTGTCAGTGTTAACAACTTTTGGAACTGGACTTTTGTTTATTTTTAAACTACAGTACAGAGCAAGACTTACAGGGTAGTAAATTGCCTGAGACTTCAAGGTGCACATACTTTGTCAGTACTTCAGCATTGAAATTACATGTGGCAAAAGAACATTTCATATGTCATATTTTTTTCCAAAGGAGACAGAAATGTGGGTCCTGCTGTTACTTTAACTGATTTTTATTTTTTTTTGTGACATTTTTCTGATGTTTCTGAAATGTGTAAAATACACAAAATTCTTCTTAGGTGCTCTGAAGTGTTTTTTGAATTTCTGTGTCCAGGCTTGTGCAGAAGGGCTCTTTGTGGGAAGGGAAGGGGTAGGGAAGAATGAGAACTGCCATGGAGAGATAAAGCATGTTTTTCCTGAAGCTGTTTAACACAACATTATGTGCATGTTTATGGACAATTTTAATTCTGTAACTTAACAGGGAGAAATCACTGGAAACTCAAAACAAATTGAATCCTAAAAATATTTTCAGTATTGATGTACCCATCCTTTGGAAAATGCATCTTCATGTAGGATTTTTTTTTTCCTTTCAAGTTGAGCTACTAAAATAAATCAATAGCTCACCATAAACCCCCTTTTGCTATAAAATTTGTGTTGCATTCCTAATAGCAAGGTTCCTGCTTTTCTCTGATCTTTGGAGAAATGGTGACATGGTATACTGGAGGTCACAGTTTGCAGATGTTATGAAGAATGCTGCTGCATTGGCAGAGTTTAGGGGGCTAGGACTTACCATGGCACTAATGTAGAATAAATGGTCTGGAGTAAAAGTGAAATCAAACCACTCTATTGCAGTCAGATCTGATCATGTCTCATGGTCTCATGTTATTACTGCACTACTGTAGATCTTCCCTTGTGTAAACTCACCATCATGGCCGTTCTTGCAGTGTGCTCACTTCTTTAAAGCCTATTTCTGGGACATCCAAACCCTGGAGCTATGCCAGGATTTATGCCCAGAACGTGGTTTCATGCTTGTTTCTGCACATACAGTGTGTTGGGCTTCCTCAGGTACCAGTGGAAATGCTGAGAAAGGATAGTTCCTATTTCTAGTATGGGAAAACTTAGGAATGCTTGGAAAAGAAGAGTCCATGCTGTAGAGGGAAGTTTTAACTGGCTGTGTGGGATGGTCTGATGGAGGGGATGATTTCAAAGCAGATAGAATTATTGTCAAGTAGTTCTTGTCTTAATAATACCATTACCAAAAAAAAATAAAAAAATGCTTGGAACTTAAACCAACTAATTTTTTGGCAAATAAATCTGTCACTTTTGAGGCACCCGTAACTTCAAAAACCTATTTGTCTTCTAAAGTCAGTTTCTATCTTGCAGGTAGGTATCTCTGCCTTGCAAATGAAATGAGGAGCAGATACCTAGAATGGGGTTGGAAACAGAGATTTCAGGAGATCCTTTCTTGGCCAGTGCAGTTGATGTTTCAGCCCAAAGTGTTGCATTCCTAATGTTGCTGCTAAAAAGCAGAAGGTGAAGATTATTAAAGAGTGGAAGAGCTGCCCCAGCTCCTGTTGCCGCTTTGTGATCTTTTTTCCTAGAGGTGAGTTGCTGCTCCCCACTTGCAGTAGCTGCAAGTCCATGCTGTGAGGGTGGCAGGAGCTGGAGTTGTGCCTCTCAGAGATGCTCAGAGAAGAAGTGCAGCCTCTGCTCAATTCCCCACGTGCTTTCCAGGTCATACTCCAGCTGTTGTGCAGAACTTGCTTATGTTCTGACTGACAGCTGAATTTACCCACAGCTTTCTTCATGGTCTGTGGGTGAAAGTTCTGAGCAAATTCTAACTCCAGAGGACTTGCAGTTCCCACTTTAAAAAAAACAAGTTTTTCCTTCTAAAATCAGCTTGCAGCAAAAAGACTTCACAAGCAGCTAGAGTGAGTAAATAAAAAATAAATGAGGGTGTACTAGAAGCCTGAAGAGGTGAGGAACTAGATGTCACAGCATTGTCAAAATAACTGTGCTCTTGCAAAGACCATTGACTGGTTCAAGACTTGTATGCAAGACTGAAATGAGAGCTGCAACATAAGTATTTCCTCTACATAGTTTATTCTTTTCACTATTTTAACTTTGGGTTTTGGAGAAAATTCCTGACTTCATAGGGTGTACTTTAGGCTTAGGGAAACTAGAGCACATAAGTGAGTTTACTTTGCTTGTGTTCTGTAGAGAATGTTTATGTTAAGTGGGTGATTTCTGCAGTGCTGCTTTCCCACACAGAAGTGGCTGTTCTAATTCCTGCTCATAAATGTTCTTGGTACAAGTCATGGTCATGCTGATACATACAAAAAAAAAGACTAAGTTTTTAAAGCTTTCTAGTTCACTGACCAGAGCATGAAGATTGTGATACTGTGGAAACTTTGTGGCTAAAGCAAAAACTGGAAAACTTGTGTGGATTAGATCACTCTTGTGGTATTGGCACCCTATTGCTTTTTACATATTTCTTTTTGTTGTTTCAATTATATTTGTTTAAACTGGTGGTTGTACTCACTTTAAATTCTATTTCCTTACGATGCATATCATTATCTTGATTTTTTTTTTGTGCATGTAGAACTGTTAACTATATTAATCTAGAATAAGAACAAACATACTTAAAGACTATTTTTCCAATTACAGAAATTTTATTTAAGACTAGATAGTTAAAAGCAATCTTAAAGATTTAATAAGATTTAATAGTTTGTATACAGTAAACTAAGAGGATGTGAATATATATCAGCTGCTAAGAAAAACTGTTTTGAAACCAATAGCTGTTATTTTTCTTTAATAAGTGTAATTATTGGTATATTATTGATAATAGAAAAGCTACCACTTGAGGATGTAGTACAAATGATTTCATTTCAGCCTGAAAGAGAAATCATGGCAGCTGAAGAATGGGATGTAGCCAGAGTAGGTTGGCTGTTTTGACTGACTGCAGTTCCCAGTCTGGTGGTTGTACTTCAGTGTACTTTTGTACAGAAGGGAGCAAGGAAGAAATAGTAAAGTAAGATTTAAAATAATAATAAAAAAAAAACAAACAAAACCAAGCTGTGGAAGTTACTTGGTCTTACTTGAGTTTGGTCCTGTACAGCTAGACTGCTTTTGTGCTGTTTTAATAGTGTAAATCTGACTTACTATGGCTCATATAAATTAAATTAATAGATTGTGTAATCTCATCTCTCTTATCCTGGTGAGTGGTTTAGGTGGCATGAATCATTTGGCTCTTTGGAGTTCTCTCCTGGCTGGTAAGGGCAAGTACAAGGCTAGTTGAATACAAAAGGTGGTTTGTAGTTGTTTGCTAATGTGAAGTTGAGCAAATGTAATCCTCTGAAGTCAAAGATCAGGATGTAATCTTCAACTACCTGCTGCTCAAGACTTGAAGCTGTGATTATCAATGTTTTGGGTTGTGTGCCCATGTGATTATTTGTAAGCAATGGAAATGGCTTTATGATCTCAGCTGTAGATGTGGGGGGGGTTTTGGAACAGCAAAGCATCAGGATTCTGTGGTGCCAGATACTTTGCCCAAGAAACTACTTCATTTAAGAAACTTTATAGTTTGAATAACAGATAATATACTCTTTTTTTTTTTTTAATGATTTTAAAAACTCATAATGAATATATTTCAGAAGGACTTTTCTATTTGGGAAAATATCATTTTGTCGTATTCAGTCATGTTTCCAGTTCCAAGACCAGAAAGCCTTTTTTAAATCTATATAATGGCAAAGTCCATTGAACCCTGACTCCTAAAGGCTGATGTTCCACACTGTGATGTAAAGAGTAAGCTGCAGATAAGGTGGTTGCTTCTGGCACTGACAGGGCAGGGAAGCAGCAAAACTGAAAAATGCTCTTGGCAATATGAAATTCAAACTGGCTGAAGTTTCAGTTCCTTTGGTTCAATAACCATTACAAACCACTAGGGACAAACATGTTCAAAATAGTGATCTGTTCACTGGCACTGTGTGAGATAACTGCAGCCATGCTGAATCAGAGCAGAATTTCTGAAACATCATTTGCTAACAGTGGCTGTTAACCAAGAAGAGGAAATGATGGGGGAAGATGGAAGAGCGTTCTGGTGGAACAGCTTCTGACAACATTTCTCATCTGATAGCCTTTTATGATGATATAAATAGTTGGATAGATGAGGGGAGGGCAGTGGTTGTGCTATTTCTTGACTTCAGCAAGGCTTTTGATACTGTCTCCCATGGGATCCTCACAGCCAAGCTTAAGAAGTGCAGATTGGGTGATTGTGCAGTGAAGTGGATTGGGAACTGGCTGAAGGACAGAGCCCAGAGAGTTGTGGTCAGTGGAGCAGAGTCTGGCTGGAGGCCTGTGACTAGTGGAGTCCCCCAAGGGTCAGTACTGGGTCCAGTATTATTCAATATATTCATCAATGACCTGGATGAGGGGGTAGAGAGCACCCTCAGCAAGTTTGCTGCTGACACCAAACTGGGAGGAGTGGCTGACACAGCAGCAGGCTGTGCTGCCATCCAGAGAGACCTGGACAGGCTGGAGAGCTGGGCAGGGAGAAATTTAATGCAATTTAATAAGAGCAAGTGTAAGGTGCTGCATCTGGGGCACAACAACTCCATGTATCAGTACAGGCTGGGGGCTGATGTACTAGAGAGCAGCTCTGGAGAAAGAGACCTGGGGGTCCTGGTGGACAGGGGGATGACCATGAGCCAACAATGCGCCCTTGCAGCCAAGCAGGCCAATGGATCCTGGGATGCATTAGGAGAAGTGTGGCCAGCAGGGCAAGGGAGGTTCTCCTCCCCCTCTACTCTGCACTGGTGAGACCCCACCTGGAATACTGTGTCCAGTGCTGGACACCCCAGTTCAAGAGGGACAAAGAGCTTCAATGTTCTTCTAGGTCCCTTCCAACACCTAACATTCTGTGACCTAGAATAAGTGATTATATATTTAGTGGCTGTGGATGGATTCTTCCATGAAAGTGTCTAGGCTTCTTTTTTTTCTGTTCATTCATGTAAAGTTCATGTACTTGTCCTCAGGACTCAGTGCATGCTTCCTTCCCCTTGCTTTTGGTAAGTCCTGCTTGTTTTCAGTCTCTCACCTGCAGCTTCATGTAATGCTCGTTAGTTCTGTTGGAAGATGCTGAACAGCCACCTCTGGTAATTTTAGGCATTTTCTGGAGCCTAGGGCAGTGGTGCTTGTTGCACTCTAGCTGTCTTGTTGGCAGTACCTGATTTTACCCTGCAGATAGCTGCTACCAGGGAATGTTGGGTGCTGCCTGCACCATGTGGATGACTGGGGCCCGTGACAGTCTGGGGCTCAGCACAACCTGCTTTCTTTGTGCAGGTTTGAACACTGGCAGATAATCAGAGCTGCTTTCTGAAGCCTTTGTGCTTTATGCAACTTGTCAGAGAGGTTTTTGGAGTCTGCAGTAGCATTGGGCTCTTTATGCAAGAGATGGAATTATTTAGTACCTGTTACTGCACCTAGCAGTGTCTGAACCATAGCTTGACTGCATTTGAAGCTGTGACACACTAGATCACTGTGTCACTAGAATGAGGTTTGCATTCATACCAGCACAACACATTCTCTCCTTTGGCCAGCTATTCAAGGAGACACTTGCCTGTGTGTTTTGTTCTGTCTCTGAAACAAGTTGGAAGAGGTGAGGGTGAGGTTTAAGTGTAGACTGTAGCCCTTCATAATCAGCTCCACATCACATACCAAGCTCACTGAAGTTTTTGATACTATTTTGAACACTTCAAAGGATAAGAAAAGTTGAGTCCCAATTGTCCCATCCTTACTTTTGTATACAAACTAATATAGAACTCTGGATGAGCAAGTATCAGGGAAGTCCCTGGCCTGGTAAATCTTAACAATGCTTGTAGGCTTCTTTCCTCTTCTGGGATGAGTTGACAGATGCTGTTGATTGTTCATAAAGGTCTTAATTTTCCTCTTCATTTTTCCCTTAGGCAAAAAAAAAAGCTTCTTGGCAAACAGCATAAACTTCCAAGTGGATACTTTTCAAATTAGCTAAGGGCATGGAGTATGCTCTCTGTCCTCTTCCAGCAAGTCCCAGAGGACAGGACTTGAGCAATTTTTGGCTTCTCATTTTGTTTTTTCCAGCTCTGTGACTTCCATTAGGAAATGCCTAATACTGTGGTTTCAGAAGGTCAGTTCTGCAGAACTCAAGAGTTGATTCTTCATCCAAGTCCAACCTCCTTGTACTTAAATCCACGTTGTGCTTACACACATGTGTTCTGTGCAATTGAATTCTACAGAGCCTGGGTGACTTTGAAGAGCAGAAAAGCCACCTGTTGTGGTTTTTCTTCTTTTTAAAGAACAACCTGTGAGTTTGTTTTCTGATTTCATTCAAGGCTATGATTTGATATTGTATTAAGAGTCTTGATAGATACAGATGAAAAACTGGAGCCATTTAACTAGATGGATCTGTAAGTTTGCCAGAGAATACCTTTTAATTCACCTTGGCTTGCTTAACACCAGCTCAGTGATTAGCAGCATTTATTCCCCCTCTATTTGTTAAGTTGCTGTTGTATTTGTGCTGCAGTGGAAGAGGGAATGGACTTCGTAGAGACATTGTAGTGTCTTTTCCAAACAAGATTGCTTTTGTCAGATAAAGCTGCTTGATATCTTATTCCAGTTGTACTAATCATCAATTTTTGCCTTTGTTCCAAAATATCTCCTATGTAAGGAGAGTTTTATTATAGAATTAGAATAGAGCAGGATCAATTTACAGCTTTGAGGCTGTTTATTACTTGGGAACAGATCCAGAGAACAGTCTTACCTGAAGTTATACCAAAATGGTTTGCAGACTTTGTGTGGAATGTAAGTTAGACTTAATCTCCTCTTGAGTGCAAGTTGTTTATGTCCTAGGGTTCCTGAGATCAGTTAAGGATGTATGTTTTTGTGTGCTTACTTTAAATGGATGTTCTACAACAAAGCTGGTTTGTTAATAATTTAGTATAAATCGTATTTTTTTGCTGCTAATCCAGGTTAAGAGTCTTTTTTTATCTATTTTTTTTTTTTTTTAAATTGTTGTTGATGCTTGGATGCAGTAATCTTAGAGGTCTTTTCCAACTGTGACTATTCTGTCATTCTGTGGTTTGTGGAAAATACTTCAATACTCCAAAGTGCTTTTAATTCAGAAGGTGTAAATGCACAAATAAAGTTTCCATGTGTTAGCTGGGCCCCAGTAGCTATGCATACTTCCAGTGGAACAAATGTGAAGTCATGTAATAAGACCTGCAATGAAAGAATGTCACCTAAAGTTGCTTTGCTTCACGTATGTTATAAGCTAGGAATATATATGTGTCTAAAAAGTTCAACAGAGATGTGACAACCTGACTGTAATGAAGATTAATTACAAATAATTTTGTGGTCTCATTTGGATCTTTGGGGCTTCTTCCTCTTTGCTGCAGCTCTCTTCCATCAGGACATCCAAACGAGTTTGCCTCTTGGAATGAGGAGTGTGGGGACATCTGGAGATGCTCATCAGTTTTGGTCAAAGTATTGTTTGATTTGTGGGGAGAAAATCGATTTATTCAAAAAAAATTTCTCAAACTTCACTCATCTGAACTATTTTCAGGGACTTAAGGGGAAGAGACCAAGGAATAAAAAGTCTGTTCAGAGGGAATTACATGTAATGTAAACAAGACTTTCTGGAGGGCAAAATGCTGTGTCTTGTTTGAATTTTCATTGCAGTTTTGTTGTTTATAAAATACCTTCTGAATATAATTTTATAGCTTTTTTTTTTTTTTTTAAGGAGCATGTATTTATCCACTTTGTGTTGTTTTAATCCATGGTGACTGGGGCATCTAATGCTTACACTGGCTTATATCTTGCAGTTGAATCCACTCAAATGGAGCTGTAATTAAGGCATTCTTTTTTTAATCCCTTAGGGAATTTTTTTTTTTCCCTGTAAGAGCTTAACAGATGTTATAAATTAGCCCTTTGGCCTACTTTGTGTTAAAAATTCTCTAAACTTTCTATAGACCAGAAAAAAATAATTATTGTTAACTGAAATTTGTTAACCCTTCCTTTAGAATAGTCTCGCAGTCCAGCTTGGGCTAAGTGGCACAAAGGGTGGCAGCCTCAGAGAGCCCTGGGTGTCTCTGCCCCACGGCTCCCTCACATCGCGCTGCTGAGGGGCTTTTCCTTCTGGGGAGATCAGTCTGACAGGGAATCTTTGCCTTCAGGGGCAGTTGTGCTGGACAGGGTGAGGGATTTTGCCCCGGCTGGGCACGGCGGCAGCAGGACGAGGAGCCGGTGACCGTCTGAGCCCTCCCTGCGAGCGGCTGGAAAAGCGCGGGAACGTGAGCGCGGCTTGGAGCGGCCCGGGCGGGCTCAGGGTGTGTCAATCGATACCCGAGCCGCGCGGCGGGATCAGGGTGTGTCAATCAATACCCGAGAGCCGCGCGGCCATCTTATGCGCGCAGTCCACGCTGCCAACTGTTTCACCCTCGTCTGTCCTCTGAGGGGTTTTTACGCGTGAGCGCGGTTCTCACAGCAATAAATATAAAATCAGCTTTATTTGTGACACACAAATGTGCGTGCTTGTGGACGCGTGTTTACTTGAGGTTAAGGACTGCATGAGAAGGGTGTGGGCACAGTTCTAGTGTGTGAAGATAAGCGAGGACAGACTTTGCATCTTAACTGCCTTTCCTCTCAACGGAACCCCCCTGCTACTTCCAAAATTCTCTAGCAACTAATGAGGTTGTTGCTTCAGTCATTGTAGTAGAACTAGTCCTTGTGTTTGTTAGCACAGTGTTATCCTTAAAGCCTTGCTTCACGGCAGGGTTTGACACACAACCTGTATCATTCAGAGGCCACTAATCCATCTTGTCATCACAGAATCACAGAATGTCAGGGGTTGGAAGGGAGCTAGAAGATCATCCAGTCCAACCCCCCTGCCAGAGCAGGGGCACCTAGACCAAGTCACCCAGGAACAGATCCAGGGGGGTCTGGATTGTCTCCAGAGCAGGAGACTCCACAACCTCTCTGGGCAGCCCCTGCCAGGCTCTGCCACCCTCACTGGGAAAAAGTCCATCAGTGCTGGTTAGAAAGAGTGCTCTCTAGCTGGTTGGGTTTCCTTCATGACAGTCCTTCCTATTTGTTCACACAGGATGACAGACTAGATGAGGTTTGAATGGCCTCTGGAGATCAAGACTGTCCTTTGTTCAAAGTAGTAAAAATGGAATGGGTTGCTCAGGATCTCTTCTAACTGGCTGTTGAATATGCCAAGGATGGAAGCTCCTCAGCCACTCTGGGCAACCCGCTGCAGTGTTAAATAACCATTGCATTAAGTTACATTTAAATCCTTTTCTGTATTCCAGTTTGTGTTCATTGCTTCTTGTCCTGTCACAGGACACCAATGAGAAGACCCTGGCTCTGTCCTTACTCCCTCCTTTAAGATAATTATTTACAGTCATAAAATTTCCATGAACCTTCTCCAGAATTAATAGTCTCATCTGTCAGCCAGTCCTCATGTGAGAGATGTTCCAGTTTATCCATGAGCTTTGCAGCCTTTTCCCAAACTCTTTCCTATCTGTCCACCTGTCTGTTGTGCTGGGAAGCCCAGCATTCCAAATGTGTATCACCAGGACTGAGAACAGGGCAGGATCACCTCCCTTGACTGTCTGGGGGCTGTTGGCCCCATCCAACCTGGTCTTGAGCACATCCAGGGATGGAGCATCCACACCTTCCCTGGGCAGCCTGTTCCAGTGTCTCATCACTCTCACAGTGAAGGAGTTAAACATTCCTAATCAAAATCTACCCTCTTCTGGTCTGAAGCAATTACACCTCATCCTGTCACTACCAGCCCTTGTAAAAAGTCCCTTTCCAGCTTTCTTCTAGATCCCCTTCAGGTACTGGAAGGCTGCCATAAGGCCTCCCTGGAGCTTTCTGCAGACTGGACAACTCCAGCTCCCTGAGCCTGTCCTAATAGGGGTGTTTCATCCCTCTGATCTTCATAGCTCTCCTGTGACCCCACTCCATCAGGTCCATGTCCTTCTTGTCCTACCTGGGCACAGTACTGCAGGTGGAGTCTCCCAAGCAGAGCAGAGTTGCTGGTTTTCTTATGGAGCTGGCCCAGTCTACTGCCTTTCAGTGGAGCTGCTGCTGCATTGCACCTCCTAGGTGTTTACAGCTTCTACTGTTGTTTTCTCCAGAAATTAAATCTAACTCTTTGCAGTTTATAATCCTTTAGTTCCCCTTCTGTTCTCAGAAGTGCTGTTTCCATGCTTTGCACAGGCTTGTGTATCTTTGGGGGGTTGTAAGAGGAAATTGCCCTACCTGGTTCCCCATGGGTTCACTTGGCCAGGCCATGTATTTAATGCTAGTGGTAGTGAGAGGGGTGTGTGATGGAAATCTCTGCCTGCTTACACGTTATTGTGTCTTAAAAAGATTCAAGAGGTTGCTTGATAACCTGTTCAGTTTTATTCCTTTTGCTCTGCATTTCTGAATAAGTCACTTCCTCACCATCCTGTCCTGTGCAATGGAAGATTTTGGTTGCTTTAAGTAAAGCCTCACTTAACTGTTGCCATTTTGTTTTGTTTTCCCCTTGATTTGAAGGTTTATATATAATATAACCTATATTATATAACTATATATA
>VYZU01018724.1:0-14010 GCA_013401355.1 Ceyx cyanopectus | reverse complement strand
AAAAGCCAAACATACAGTCAAATGGTCGATTTTACATCCCTGGTGGAATTGAGTCTGTGATCCCCTGAATTCTTCCCAAAGCCAGCTTGACTGCAGTGGAAAAATGAAGTTCTCTCAGAAGATGGAGAGTCTCCTGAGGCAGAGTCTTCAGCTTCTCCAGGGCAATCAGGAGAGCTTTACTTTCCTACACCTCATGGAGCCACTCACAGCTCTGCCAAAGGATCATGAGGGGAGTGAAGGAAGCAGCCAAGGCTACTCTGACACGAGGAAGATGTTTCTGTTACTCTGAAACCTGACAATCCTGGGCAATATTCCCTCTCTGACCAATTAATATTGGCCAGCTTTGTTTTTTTCTGTTTGCAGTAAGATTGCATGAACAATAAAGGGGAAAAAAAATCATTAAAATAAACCTCACAGGCTGACCTCAACAAACAAGAAAATTCCAAATTAGGAGGTAGCACCAAGCTCTGGAAACCTGACAGTGGTAAGAACAGTGGAGGTGAACTAAGGGCAAAGTAAAGGCTTAAAATACAACTGTTCTTTGCTAGCACCTGCCTCGCCCTTTTGTTCTTTTTGTCCTTGTTAGCAGGACAAAAACCATCAAATGGATGTGCCAGACAGTCCCAGAGCAGTGTCTGTGCCATCACCTGCAGTGAAGCACGGGGATATCTGTGCTGCTGCATCACTCTAATTGGAATATATCAAAAATACAAAGAAAACTTTCTGTGCAGCCAAAGATGATGATGCACCTGAGCTTCACAACATTTGTACTCCTCTGTTTTTAACAGGGGACATCAGGAAAAATGTCTTCCCTGAGAGGGTTGTCAGGCACTGTAGATGTGGTGCTTGGGGAGCTGGTTTAGCAGTGGACTTGGCAGAACAGGGTTACTGGGTAGAAAATAGAAAACTATTTTCAAAGTTTTCTCCAGCCTGAACAATTCTAACTCACTGTGCACTGCCCTGAATGTGTTTTCCTCTGAGCAAGATACAATGCAAACAAACAAAGGTACATCCAAATTACACCTCCCCTTTCCACAACACAGCAACTCTGCGGTTAGTCTTCTCCAAAAACAAAAACATCCCAAACGTGTGCTCTCTGGAGGAACCTCACCATAGCCCTTCTGCTCTTGTGTAAACTCATCCAAGCAGCCCTGGGGAGATTTCTCACTGCAACAGCCCAAGATGTGCCCGAGCTCTCAGAGAATCATTTGGTTGGAAGAGACCTTGAAGATGATCGAGTACAAGCGTTCCCGCTGCACTGCCAGGGTCCCTAACCCATGTCCCCCAGCACCACAGCCACACGGTGTTGAAACATTCCCAGCGATGGGGACTCCACCCCCTCCCTGGGCAGCCCATTCCAATGCTTAACCACCCTCTCTGAACCACCTTCTTGCCCAAACCAGCACCACAGCAGCTCCCACTAGCACCTGGCTCTCCCCAGGAGCTCCCGCAGGCCCAAGCCCCTCGCAGCGGGCTGGGGGAGGTTAGGCCCTGGTTACTCTATCTCTCCACCCCAGGTGCCCACCGGGCAAAAGAGCTGCGAACACCCAAAGGCAGCCCCAGGCCGCCGGGAGAGGCTCGGCCACCGCAGGCCCCGGCGGTGCTGGGGGCACCGGCATCCCCACAGGGGCCTCCCCCGAGGCCGGAGGGGGCGCGCAGGCCGCGGCCTCCCCGCTGCCGAGACCCCGGGCGAGCGGAGCCTGAGGAAAAGCCCCCGTGGCGGCAGAGCCCCCGCCTCCCTCCACGGCAGCGGGAGGGCACCGGGCGGGCCCGGCTGCCGCAGCAACAGCAGACGCCGTTCCCCGCTCCAGAGCCCGTCAGCGGCCCCGCTCCCCCCGCCGGGCCAGGCCCCGCTAGGCCCCGCTAGGCCCCGCTCCCCCGCCAGGCCCCGCCGCCGCCCGCCCCGCACTTCCCGCCTCCAGCAGGCGCCTCCCTCAGCGCGGAGGCCGCCCCGGCAGCTCCTGAGGGGGCGGTGACACCCGCAGCGCTCACTCACCCGCCCAGCCGCGGCCGGGTGTTCCCGCCGGGCGGTGGCCGAGCTGTCCCGCAGCATCCCCCGGGCACCCCGGGTCGCCTTCTCCGGCCCCCAGCCCGGCCTGAGCAGCCGCTTCTTCCTCCGTAGGCGAGCTGCAGGTGCTGCCCGAAGCCTCACCGAGCTCCACCTGGCTCGGGGCGGGGATGGGGGGAGGGGAGGCAGCGCCACATCCCCGGCCGTTGGCACAGATGGCCGCGATGCAGCGGCGCGATGGGCGTTGGAGGAGCCCGTGCAGGCAGCAGGACAGGTGATGGGGGCTGGCGAGGATCCCGCTGACGTCAAGCCGAGGCGAACAAAAGTTTCTTTACACAGAGTATCAGGGGTTGAAAGGGACCTTGGAGATCATCAGGCTCAACCGCCCTGCCACGCAGGATCATAATCTAAGTGTAATCTAAGTATAATCTAGCACAGGTCCCAGAGGATGCACCCAGGCAAGTCTGGAACATCTCCAGAGCAGGAGACTCCACAACCTCCCTGGGCAGCCCCTGCCAGGCTCTGCCACCCTCACTGGGATTTTTCCCTGTGTTTCCCCTCAACCTCTTGTGCTCCAGCTGACTCCCATGGCCTCTTGTCCTGTCACTGGATGGCACTGAGCAGAGTCTGGCTCCATCCTCCCTACACTGCCCTGAACATCTTGACAGACACTGCTGAGCTCCCCCCTCAGTCTCCTCCAGGCTAAAGAGCCCCAGCTCCTCAGCCTCTCCTCATAAACCACGTGTTCCAGTCCCTTCAGCATCCTTGTAGCCTCCACTGGACTCTCTCGAGTAAATCCCTGTCTCTCCTGAACTGGGGAGCCCAGAACTGGACACAAGACTCCAGGTGAGGTCTCAGCAGTGCAGAGCAGAGGGGGAGGAGAACCTCAATCTGCTGGACACCCTCCTCCTGATGCCCCCCAGGATACCACTGGCCTTCCTGCCCACCAGGGCACATTGCTGCTCCGTGGAGAACTTGTCCACTTGGACTCCTAAATCCATTTCCACAAGGCTGCTTTCCAGCAGATCACCTCCAAATCTGTACTGGTGTCATTTGTTATTCTCACCCAGATGTAAGATGTATTTTACCCAGATGTAAGATGTATTCTCACCCAGATGAACTCTTTGTTCCCTTGGACATTAGACCTGCAACACACTTCAGTGCCCCAGCCCCACAGAAGATGCATCACAGGCTCAGAACCAGCAGAGCCAGGAACCTGAGGGGCACCCATGGGAGACAACACCCCCAGGGCTCCCCTGTTCCTGAGGGAAAAGCTTCCTTACAGTCATCTGCCCGAGGAAAAATAACCAGGTAATCAGTGTGACCTTAATCATGTGAAGATCAGCCCAACATCAGAAAAGAGGAGTTGGTTGCCCCTCTGCCCACCCTGGTGCCACCCCTCTGCCCACCCTGGTGCCACCCCCTGCTTCCTCCTTAGCCAGTCTCTGGCAGCACTGGCTGCCTTCTGGTTTTCCCCTCCCATGTACTGGGGCTGGGGCTGCTCTGGCTGAACAGCTGCTACCCTGCAACAGGAGCTGTGTCTACTCAGAGCTGTGGTGTTGGAAGCACTGTATGGATTGCAGCTGCCTCCTGACACCCAGCACTGAGAGGGATGGACTGGAAAACTCCTATATTCCCATTATCTAAGCTCAGGAAGGATGTGAAAAGCAGGCAGCTCAACCCATCTCTACATTCAGCATTCACCCAGAAGCTGGGTGAAGCAGTATCTTTATCTGTGAGTATTTCAGGTGCTGGTGAGCTCACCCCTGGGGAAGCAGTTCCTCAGCTCTCTCCTCAGCACAGTCTGATGGTGGTGGTTTTAAGACTTGCCTGGCAACTCTGCAGGCAGTGGATCCTGTTCTGTTCTGCCAGGGTGCTGCATGGCCAGCCCCTGCCAGTCCTTCTCTCAGGTGGCTGTAGATCCAGTGCCCAAGTCACCTCTTCACCTGCTTTTCAGTGAAGTTGACTAAGTTAAGCTCCTTAAACCCCACGTCACTAATGCCTGTTTTCCAGGATGTAGAGCTTTTTTTGGCCCTTGTTTGAACTCTCTTCAGCATTTTCACATCCTTGTTTAACAAAAGGGATGAAAACCAGATCCAGTGTCCTCTGGCTCATCTCCCCATTGCAGAAGCAGAAGAGAAACTTGCTGCTGCTCATTTTGGGGCATCCAAGGACCATCCTCTTTTTGAGGCAACAATTTCTTACAAAGCAGATTTTCATTTCTTTTTCTACAGTGTTTTCATTCAGTTTGATGGGCAGTAGGCAGCACAGAAACACTTTCTTGGGTAGTCCCAATCATTTGAAGGAGAGAAAATGCCCCCCATGACCTGTGGTCTCACCTGTTCTATTTTCTGCTGTTCTAGGAGTGGATTTGTTGATACCAGTGAGTACAACACTGACACACACTGGGGACTGCAGCTTTGCACTTGTAGGGGATAATGCCATGAATAAATTAGGAAAAAATACAGTGTTATTTAGGTCCTTAGGCAACTGCCAGCCCCAGCTCTCATTTCTGTCTTACTGCTGGAAATAGAAAGTACCTTGAGCACTTGTCTTATGAGTCTGTAATTGAGATTTGTATGTATTTTTATGAGGACAGATGATTAAATCCTAAATACAGATCTTAATCCCACAAAACACTTTCTTTTCATTTGTGAACAGCACTAGAATTAAGCTGTGCTTTAGTGTAAAACACATTAAATGGATGTGGCCTAAACACAGACCTTGGATGCCAGAGATTCTTCAGCAGCAGCTTTGAAAAGAGAGGAAAAAATAGAACCTAACACTGATGTATTCCAAGCTGCATTCCCCTAATCCCAGACTGGCTTCAGGAGACTTCCAGTGATGCAACAAGGCTGGATTTGGCCCCTGGGGAGTATCTCCAGCAGGTTGGTTTAGACCATCTGATATGGAAAATATTCCCAGTCACTGAAATGGCTCCTCAGGAGAGAGCCAGAGCTTCTGCCTTCAGAGCTCCTGCCCTTGCTTCTTCCTAAAGAACCATGTAGCCCTCAACTGCCTCTTCACCCCTCCCTTGTCCTTCCTCACCTCACCTTTGGAGAGCCAGTTCTACAAGGGGTAACCCATCAGGCACCAGCAGCTGTACTGAGGGCAACTCCAAAGTAAAGCTGCCCCTGGTGACAAGAACACACCCTGTCCTCCTCAGAGCAGGAGCTGCAGGGGTGCAGATCAGCACCTGCTGTCAGCTTTCATTCTTTGAAAATCCCTTTTTTTTTTTTCAGAGGGGAAAATCTCTTTATTTCCTGTAACAGCCTCTCTCTGACAATCTTTGAGCTATTGGCAAGTCTGTGTAATATTTCAGGACATCGGAACATCCACCCTGACATTCTGGGGAGACCTCAGAGCACCTGCCAGTGGCTGCAGGGAGCTGCTCCAAAGCCTGGAGAGGGGCTGTTTGCAAAGCCTGCAGGGAAAGGCCAAGGGGCAATGGTTTGGATGAGCAAGGAGTGGATGGAGATGAGAACTGAGGCAGAAGTTCTTTTCCAGCAGAGTGGGGGACACTGGAGCAGGGTGCCCAGGGTGGTGGTGGAGGCCCCATCCCTGGAGACATCCCAGGGGGGGTTGAGGAGGCTCTGAGCACCCTGCTCTAGCTGAGATGACCCTGCTCTCAGCAGGGGTTGGGCTGGCTGAGCTCTGGAGCTCCCAACCCAGACATTGCCAGGAATCCATGATTTCCTCTCTTTTGATTGCATGGGCTGTAACAAGCTTCATTTCTCTCTTCTTTTGCAGATGCTAAACAGTTGAGGCAGCCAGAGAAGCAGTTCAAGACAGTTGCAAACTTACAATCTGTTACCAACTTTCTTGACTGCTTTGATCATTTGTGATACCCCAGTTTGAAATGAATTCTCAGAAGATATGCTTCATAGCTAAAAAAACTTTGATTTTCTGACATCTCCTTTAGATATCTTTAATTGGTTGAGAATAAACATGGCCATGGTTCTTTCTTACAGGCTGCATTGTGCTCAGGAGTCCAGGAGTTTTGCTCTTGGCATTTCTGATTGATCTCCCTGCTTTCCCTGTGAACAGAGCTTGTATGGTCTCCTCTGGTGCATGGAGCACATCTCTCTGCACTGAATATTCTCTCCAGGAATTTGGGTGCAGCTGCTCAGATCATGCTGCTGCACCTTGATTTATTCAGCTTAGTTGAAGACAAGTGGTTAAGCAGCTGCCTATGCACAGAAGGTAAGATGGTGCAGTGGGCAGCAAATACATCTTGAGGTGTGCACAGAGCTTCTGAGCACCCAGAGCTGGATTCTCTCTCTGAACATGCAGCACTAAGCAGAGGACAAGGCAGAGTGGCACTAAGGTGACTTAAGGTCCCCAAAGTCACATGAAGCAGTCCAGGGGTTTGTACAGATGAAATCATGATATGAAACCACAAAGCTGCCAAATGATTTCTGTTTGGCTGGAAGAAGCACAGGGGCAATGTCTGGTAGGTGCCCTCTCCCCTCCCACACCCCTCCCTAGGGGCAGGAAGATGGTTTTGTTTGGCAGATAGGGAGTCAGCCAGTGATTGTTCTTACCTTGACACTCACTCTCAGCCCTGCTGAGACAAGATGTAGCCCTCAGTCAGAGCTGGCACAGAACACACTCCTTTTGTCATCAGAATTAAACCCAGCTACAGAAATCATTGTCTTGGCATAACAATGGATCTTGTTAAACTGTCTTTATATCCAGTCTGGGATGATGAATCCCAGGATGTGTTTACTGTCCTGAGGAGAAACAGAGTGAAAATGAGTAGAGATTAAGAAGGGGATTATCCCATAAAGCTGTAAGTCTGTAGTCTAAGCAAGCTCACCAGAGGGAAGCTCAGTCCATCCTCAAGTGGTTGTGATGGATCTATACTCCCATGATGGAGCTGAATTCCCATGATGGATCCATATTCCCATGATGGATCTGTATTCTCATGATGGATCTGTATTCCCATGATGGATCTGTACTCCCATGATGGATCTGTATTCCCATGATGGATCTGTATTCCCATGATGGATCTGTTCTCCCATGATGGATCCATATTCCCATGATAGATCTGTATTCCCATGATGGATCCATATTCCCATGATATCTCTGTACTCCCATGATGGTTCTGTATTCCCATGATGGTTCTGTACTCCCATGGTGGATCTGTATTCCCATGATGGTTCTGTACTCCCATGATGGATCTGTATTCCCATGATGGATCTGTACTCCCATGATGGTTCTGTACACCCATGATGGCTCTGCAGTCCCACCTTGCTCCCCATGGCAGCCTGCTGATGCTGAAGACATCTGCCAGCCTTCTAATCCTAGAGTGGCTCCATTGGTTATTCTAGGAAAGCCTTGGATGGATTGTCAGGGTCCAGCAACTGCTGAGCACAGAGCACTAGTTCTGTCCACAGGGGATTTTGGATTCTGACAATATTTGACATGACTGGATTTTCCTGTCATCAGATTCCTGGGTTCCTCTCTGTGAAGCTCCATTAGATCTTGAGGCCACTAATCTCCTGCTAATGAACAGAGGTGAAGGGAATGGGCAACTTTGCAACACAAAGTTGAGGATTAGGCAGACAAAGCTTCGATTTGCCCCCAGCAGCAAGACAGAGCAGAATTCTTTTTGAATACAATCAATTCTAAGAAAACAAAACCACTTTCTTTGTGTGCAGGCTTTGAGCAGCTGGGGGAGGGGTGAAGCCCAGGAAAGACAGAAGCTCATCAGCAGTGCTCAGGGTGTGAGGGAAGCCCCATACAAGATGGGCTCAGAGTCAGGGCAGAAAGTGACAGAGAAAAACTCTGCAGCTCGTGTGAAATGTGATTTCCAGTTGGTTCCATTAAAGTCTGAGAGTCACAGAGTCACAGAACAGGGGGTTGGGAGGGAGCTCTGGAGAGAAGAGTCCAATCCCTGCCAGAGCAGGGGCACCCAGGGCAGCCCCCACAGGAACAGATCCAGGGGGGGTTGGAAAGTCTCCAGAGGAGACTCCACAGCCTCTCTGGGCAGCCTGGGCCAGGCTCTGGCACCTCACAGGGAACAAATTTCTCCTCATCTTCAGCTGGAACTTCCCATGTTCCAGTTTGTGCCCAGTGCCCCTCATCCCATCCCAGGGCACCACTGACAGATCCTGGCCCCTTCTCCTGCCCCCCACCCTGCAGAGCTCTGTCACCATCCATCAGCTCCCCTCTCAGGCTGCTCTGCTCCAGCTGAACAGCCCCAGCTCCCTCAGCCTCTCCTCAGCAGAGATGCTCCAGCCCCTCCAGCATCCTCACAGCCTCCCCTGGACTCTCTCCAGTATCTCCCTGTCCCTCTTGAACTGGGCAGCCCAGAACTGGACCCAACACTTCAGATGAGGTCTGACTGGTGCAGAGGGGCAGGAGAACCTCCCTCCACCTGCTGTCCACACTCTTCTTGATGCCCCCAGCAGCTCTCTGAAGGTGGCCATTTCTCAATTACACAACTTTCAGTTCATGATCATTTGTAAAAAGCATCAGCCAGTCACCCAGTGACTTTTCCATCAGCATCTGGGTTCTGTACAGAGCTGCATTTAGTTTAGGTGGGGCTTAACACTATTTCAAGACTTTAACAGGTGTATTTCACAGAATCACAGAGTGTCAGGGGTTGGAAGGGACCTAGAAGATCATCCAGTCCAACCCCCCTGCCAGAGCAGGGGCACCTAAAGCCATTTCAAATGGATCCTCACAGTCACTCCTGCTTGCTGCACTCTGACCAGTAGAATTCCTGCCCCTAGCCTTCAAAACTGATTTAGAAACCAGTACCACTTTCAAGGCTTTATGAGGATTAGGCCCCAGTAGCCACTTGCTGTTCAATCCAGCACAAGGCTGTGCCTACTGCTAATTGCTTACTAAGCAGCAGCAGCTATTCAAGGGAGCATCTGGAGCCTCTTCTGCTTCATACATCATCAAAATAATTCTGAGCTAAATTCTGAATGCTAGTCTTTATTCCTGGTAATTATGTAAGAGGCAGAGAGCTCACATTAGGAATTTTAGAGGCAAGATGAAATTTGCAAAGGTGGCAGTTAAATCATCTGTTGATTTGCCAGTTTGCTGGGGAGTCACTGGGAGTAAATTTAGAGCTCAGCAGAGCTGTTTATACCTTCTGGCCACGGGACATTCTAATAGATTTTGAACCTAACTAAAGCAGTGAAGGAAACATCCAGAAAGAATGCTAGAAGATGCTGCTGCTGTACAGAAATGAGTGGATCTGTTTGCAGCTGCTGTCTTATTGTCAATAATTTAAAAGCCTGAAGGGGAGGAGGGAAAATTGAGCAGCACAGGGGCTTTTGTTAGGAGCAGCACACCACACAGCCTGTCTCCAGTACGTAAATTAAGATCATTTCTTTGGCAGGCAAGTCTACTCACTCAGGCAGGTGCAAGCTACAATATTTATGGGCAGAACTGTGAATCCATTGCTTGTGTTTCTGAGCAGGTTTACAGAGCTCTTGGTGCCAACTTCAATAGTGTTGGTCACTCCCTGCAAACAAGGCTTGAGCTGGGAGGGATTTGCAGCCTGGGTTCTGCCAGAAGGAGTTTTTAAAGTCAATAAACGTTGCAGGAATTAACATTTTGGAAAGATTTGGGATCAAATGTCTTTCCACTCACTTCAGAAAGAAAACTTGCTTCTGACCAAGGTAGATTACTAACTAAATACTACCAGGGCAGACTTTGTAGATCACATTCAAATGAAAACCTAGTGAGAAAAACAGTTTCTTTGGTTGACTCCTTTTGGGGTGGCACTGTGAGTCCCAGCCAAGACCCAGAGGTGAGAGAAACTGCAGGACACACATCTCCAAAAGACCCAAACTAGGAGAATTTGCTTGCTTTCTAAGTTGAGCAGTATTTCAGCTTCCTGATATTCAGTGTTTTTTAACTTCTACAATTGTTCTTCTAACTGCCCACTAAGGGTTACCTCTGGTTTCAGACTCTGTGCTGGGTGCCAAACAGTGCTGTTGACACTCAAATGGCATTAAATTTCCAGTCACATGTTACCTGGGCTGGTCAAACCACCCTTGTTGAAGAGGCCAGAAGCAGAAGGTGTCTTTACACCTATTACAGGGCTTCAGATTCTCAGCCTTGGAAGCCTCACTGGCTGCCAGCTTCATGCCTCTGCCACTGCTCCCCTTCATCCCACAGTGACAACCCCCTTCATCCCACTCTGCCAAGGGCTTGTGGAGGATAGAGGCTGCTGTGGGACACTGAGATTAGCCAGAGGTGCAGTGTTTTTCCTTGGGAGGATGCTGAATCTAATGGCTCTGGACATCTCTCTTGGTCAAACTGGTGATGCCAGCACCAGCCAACCCAAAAGCCAGCTGGCTGTTCAGTCAGCCTGGTCACCAGCATCACTGGGCAGCTGCACAGCAAGGCCACTGGCATCAGTGGCAGCATCTCTGCAGTGTTTTGGCAAGAGAAAAGCTGGAACACAAAGAAAAGCCATTTGCATTGTCCAAGATGTGTTTTCCTCACAGGGGAACAGAACATCCCATGCAAAGCATTAGCTCCCTCATTTGATGGAGCTTTCACTCTGAGGGCATCCTTAAATACAGTCCTGAGCTCCAAGGAACCATGGCATGTGTTATTTGTATTTACCAGGTCAGAAAATGATCCTGAGCAGTGGTGAGCTTGCCCATTCCCTGGATCCACATGATGCCCTTGGCAAGCAGAGGGATTATGAGCACTCAGGAGATCCCATCACCCAGCTGCACAACAGAAAAACCTCTCCTGCTGCAGCCAAGCAGCAGGTTTTGTTCTGAGATGACAGAGCAGAGCAGAGAGCAGGCTCTGAAGGAACAAAACCACCACAACACAGGGGGAAAAGCAAAGTGGGGAAACCCAGAGTCCCACCTTTGCTGCAGGCAGCTGACACACCATGGCCACCAGACAACTCAGCTGGGGTCAGAACTGGCAGTGCAAAGATTCCACTGCACAGCAAAATCCAAAAGGCAAACGATAAAAAAAAGCCACGAGAAGGGATTTGAGGAAAATTCTCTGGTAAAAATGCAATTTTCAGCTGTGCTTCCACCCACTGCATTTCCAGTCCCTGCAGCCTGGGCCAGGTCTGTGCTCCTGGCAAAGCTTCTCCAGCAGTCCTCAGTGTTAACTCAAATATTCTACCATGGTGAGGTATTAATAAACTTTCAGTCATCCAAAGCCACCAGCTGGCACAACACTAACAGAAACTGAATTATTTTGCCTCTTCTACCCTATAGGATTTTTCATCCATGATACACAAGCTGGGGCAAGGGGAACTGACATGAAAAATAACAAAACCAAACCACTAGAACCACCTAAGGATTAGTTCCTTTATAAAACTACGTTTGGAAAACAGTAAAAAAATCAATCCACACCTTTTTCTACAGAACAGTGCACAGTAGAATTTTTTCTTGAGTTTTAGAGGTAGCAAAGTTTGTAGCATGTTGAGCTGGGTGAATACTTGTCTTTCTTTAAGGGAAAAACAAGCTTTTTTGGGGGCTTGGGTTTCGCAGTCAGAAAGAAGGGGGATACCACAACTCCTGTTTTTTCATGATACAGGTTTTGTACAACCCTTCCCAGCCATCATTTTACTGGGATTTGCAAGGTAGAAATTCCAGGATAAAGTAGAATTATTTGAGCTTAAGAATCAATTGATAGAGAATCAATCTCAAAATAAAATAGATTTATTTTGAGATTGAGTAGTGAACCCAACAAGAGACATTAACCTCATCTCAAAGTGAGATACTGCTAAGCAAGATGAGATCCAAAAGAAATTCTTCCTCCTCAGCCAGAACTTGCACTTGTTTCATTCACCTGCAGCATCACAGAACCATTTAGGTTGGAAAAGCCCCTTGGGATCATCCAGTCCAACCATCAACCTGCTCTACAATGTTCTCCCCTAAACTATGTCCTTCAAAAACACATCCAAACCACCCTGAAACACCCCCAGGGCTGGGACGCAACGCCCTCCCTGGGCAGCCTGTGCCAGGCTCTGGCTGCTCTTCTGGTGAAGATTTTCCCCTGCTGCCCAGTCTGCCCCTCCCCTGGAGCAGCTGAATCCATCCCCTCTGGGTCTGTCACTAGTGCCCTGTGAGCAGAGCCCAGCACCAGCCTCTCTGCAATGGCCTGGCAGGGGCTGCAGAGAGTGAAGAGGGCTCCCCTCAGCATCCTCTTCCTCACACTCCACACTCCCAGCTCCTTCCATGGCTCCTCAGCAGGTTGATTCCCCAGCCCCTTCCCCAGCTCTGTTGCCTCCTCTGCTCTGGCTCCAGCCCCTCCAGATCTCTCAGGGATGAGATGCCCAACACTAGACACAACACTCCAGCACAAGGGGACAATCCCCTCCCTGCTCCTGCTGCTCACACTGCTGCTGAGCCAGCCCAGGATGTCCTTGGCTTTCTTGCCCCCCTGGGCACTGCTGGCTCAGCTTCAGCCTCTTGTCTGTTAGAACCTCCAAGTCCTTTTCCAGCAGCAGCTTCCCAGCCCCTCTGCCCAGCCTGGAGCTCTGCTGGGGAAGATCACCCAGAGCACAGCTGATGGTTGTACCTCAGCAGATCCCCTCAGAGCCTGCTGCTGCAGTTGGGCCACTTCCCAACCACCTTTTAATCTGCTGAGCTCGGGCTGTCTGTGCTCACTGCTGCTCCCAGCCTGCTTTCCATTTGCTGTCATCACCATAAGGAGATTCTCAGAGTTAAAACGCATTAAACATGAAAAAAAAAAACCCTTTGTGCTGCATCTCTCATCAGTGTATGATATTGCTCAAAACAGACGTGGCTCATAGCAAAGGTTAATCTGTTTTCCAAAACACTGTTTGGTAGCTTCATTGAACTCTTGTCTTCATCCAAAGTACCCTTGGAAGTTGTGTGATAGACTTTAGACAGTAGAAAAGCAGTCAAAGTGCATTAACACCAGGAGCTCTTTGGGAAATCACTGGTTTATTTATTACTTTGCCAGCTAGTAATGCACAGAATAAAAGCCAAGAAGGGCTAAATCTTCCAGCCCTGTTCCCAGGAAAGCTCAACAGGCCTGACTGTGCCCAGTTGCATCTGAGCACTGGGGATAATCCCAATTCTTACCTATCCCTCAGCCCTCTCCAGAGCTCCAAACCTCCCACCCTCCCCTGCCTGGTGTCTGCAAACAAGATTTGCAGGGAGGAGCTGCCACTGAGGCAGAAAAAGCAGCAGAAAAGCTCATTTTGCTGAAACTTTGATCCCCCAACCACTTTGCTGGCCCACGACAGCCACATTCCAACTGGATTCACACCCTCAACAGCAGCACTGGTTTGTGCTCCATGCAAAGTGACCAACTGGAGGCAGGAAAATTTCAGAGCCCCCCAGACAGCAGCTGGGTGACCACCTGGAGAAGATGCAGAGCCAGCTCTCCCACAAGCACCCTACCTACTGCAGGATTCAAGAAAAACCTGAGCTGAGCTGCTGCTTGCCTGTGTCCTGGGAGAGCCTGGATGTGGTTCCCAGCAGGGAAGGGGGAGAGTGTCCCTGTTTCAGATGTGGAAAAACTCCTGCGGTGAGGAAAGGAGCCTGTGGAGCCAACTCTCTGTTAGGTGGCTGAGCCTGTTGGCAGATCAGGTCATTGCACTGAGGTCAGATCAGTCCCCAGTGTGCACACCACTGGCAAAAGCAGATGAGACTCCTTTGGCTTGGCTGCATCCAGGCTTCCCTGGTCTGGAAGTGAAGCAATATTCCTGGAACTTGGCAGAGATGGAAATTGCACTGAGTGTGTTCTGGGGGGGGTGCCTCTCCCAAACGCTTTCTCTTTTAAGTGACTTTGCTTTTGAAATAGTTTAATCTGGGGTTTTGGCTGCCTATTTTTGACAGCAGTTTGAATCCTCTGCTCAATTACCAAGCTCACTGCTATTTTGGTTCTTATACTGCCATCATCAGTGGATTAGGTGAACAAAGTAATGCAGCATTATGATTGCTGACTCATGAGCTTCTCCAGCATATCTCCCATGAGAGGAGGACATACTACAGCATGACACTACACTATGACTACACTACTATAAT
>VYZU01018703.1:0-13820 GCA_013401355.1 Ceyx cyanopectus | reverse complement strand
GTTTTGTTTTGTTTTTTTAAACCCCCTCCTCACATGCCAAAAATGCAGGCAGGGAGGAGGCTTTCTCGCTGCACGTAGAGTAGGGGGGGACTTTCGGCTCAACCTCGTGTAAATCTCCACGGTCAGCCAGCAACAGTTAACATCCCCTAGACAATTAACCCTCTCGGCTGTACCTGCCAAGACCTTCCAGATGATTCCCCGCTGCTGCAGGCTTGCCTGAGACTGGGGAAGCCTCATGTAAATCTAGAACCAGAGTGAGTTTCCTGAAGTTAAAAATCAGAGCAAAGTCCATGCAATGGAGACTAATGTATCCTATGTCTAAAAAGATAACCCATAACAGGTTACAGGTCTAAATTAAAGAAACATTGAATTTGCATTAGATACCAGAAGAAGTTGCTCAGGATAGGTGATTGGACTAGTCAGGGTCTTAGGCTGAACTGAAAGATGTTCAACAGTTAAGGTCAGGAAAACTGTGTAATTCCAGTCCTGCAGAAGCTACTGTGAGTTCTTTGTTGGCAGCTCTCAGACAACCTCCTCCTGCACCTGCACTGCAGCACTCAGAAAAAAGTTATCTTGACTGCTCTTCTTGAAAGTGTCCCACTCAAACTGTTATTTGACAGACAACTGGAATTTCAATTAATTTACATTTTTCAAGAAAAGTGTAACCTATAAGTAGTCTCCCAGTTTGCAGAAAGACCTGCAGATTCTTCTGCCAACAGGATCAGGAGTCTGGTTTTCTGGCCACACTTTCCACTTGGAAGGAATAAGAGCTTATTTAATATGCAGCTCTAGCCTCAGGCTTTTGGGATAAAAAGTAAGCCTGTATACACATCTGAGTGCTTAGGGTGAATATCCTGGTCGGTACCAGCAAAATTTCACCTTATTACAAACTTGACTCACTATGACCTTTTGACAAGGGAGGAATAAAACTCATCAGCAATATTCCAAACCTCACTATGTCCTGAAAATTACTTTTGCAAAGACAAGGCAAAGAAACAATTACCTTTTGGCCTGCTTTTCCTGAGGTAAAAACCAGGACTTCAGGCATGTAATTTTCAGTATCATCCTTCCCCAGTTGACTCATTTCATAGTGCCACATTATTCAACAGACTTAGCCACAACCACTAAGTACCAAGAAAAGAACCCTCAAGAACACGTATGAACCAAACACTAAAATGTGAGTCCTGTTACATGGCAAGAGCAGTGAAGACTGTGATTTCAGCTGCCTTTGTAAGGGTGACTGTGCTCAGAGGAAAGACTTCAGTGTCCAATTTGGGACTTAAAAAATGTGGCCCTAACATGTATACTTTTTTAAGCCTATACACACTTTGAGAGCAGTCTCTGTAGTTTACCATGTTAGGATTTTATATTCTAACAGCTATGTTCATGACAAGCTCACCTCTGCCATCCCTTCCACTGGCTTTTGTTTGTCCACTTGTAGGATACCATTCTTTGCTGTGCGAGACACTCGTAACTCGTGCCATTGTCCCAGACTGACAGGTTCTTCACTCCTGTTTCAAGGGGAAGAAAACCTTCAATTATTTTACTCTATTGACTGCCTGATATTTTCAAATATTGTTGTGATGTTAAAAAGTCAAGTCCTCTAGGATGATTTTCTAAATTGAAAAAAAAAATCAGGTTTTTTTTTGGGTTGTTTTANATTTTACTCTATTGACTGCCTGATATTTTCAAATATTGTTGTGATGTTAAAAAGTCAAGTCCTCTAGGATGATTTTCTAAATTGAAAAAAAAAATCAGGTTTTTTTTTGGTTGTTTTAAAATTATTAACAGAATTTCTGAGACTCATCGCTAAGGTAAAAGAAGACAATATTCCTACAGCAAATAACAAACACTTTAATTTCTAAATTAGATATCCACTTCCAAGATAAATTTTCAGCTCAGTCATTTCTAATACATAAAAACAAATTTTTGTGTTAGTTGTACATCCTCATTTCACAGTAACATAAGCCCAGAGATAAAGCTTCCCACTTCATAGTCAGTTTAGTCCCACATTCTTCGTCCTGTTTTAAAACAGAACTACTTTGTGTTGGCTTATCAGGTCTATGTATGCAGTCTGTTATAGTGATCTGTAAGCACACACACACAGAGCCTGGTTGGTACATTATGGGGAAGTAACTAAAATATCATTCTAATGATGTGATGAGATCCTGGCTAGGAATAATTATCCCCAGTTGTGTAAAGTATTCACCAGTCTCAAAGGAAGCATTTAAAAACTGTTCTTTCAATCTTTACCAGCTCAGCATGAATGTGAAGAGCAGCCTGTTTGAAGGACAAAACCACATTCCCTTTCACAAGTTCTACAGAACTTTATATCTTTTTTTCAAATGACATTTTACTACACTGGCTAAAGCACTTAATGTCTGAATGTTATCTTGCAGCCTTTATTCTAGAAGCAATGAAAACTTGTGTTTGAATCACTGGTCAAGATAGAAAAGTCAAAAACCATCTTATCTAGGACAATGGAAAACTTTCTATCTTTCACTTAAAAAATATGAGATCATTTTGGATGAAATAATGTTTTGTATTTGCAGATGACTTTATTTTAAAAAATAGATTAAAGGATCTATTTCAAGATGAAAGAACAGAAAAAACTGTGTTTTGAAATACTGAGTCAACAGTGATCCAAATACCAATTAAGAAAAGGTAAATTTTTGAAAATGTGATATTTTTTTTTCTTAACAATCAACATGAACTTTAAAATCCTTTCGTTGCATCTATTTTGATCCTTCATATTTTNGCTTAGAAGAAGTCTTTATATACATAAAAAGTAATCAGATAGGTTTGGCTACCTATTAAGTGGCTATACCTACATTTTATCTCCTCTGCTGATTAGGTCATCACCATGCTAATACTCCTGCCCTGCTAGATTTATTTACAATTAGTGATGACTAAGCCTTGCAGAGTCATCACTTCAGATTTGCAAGCTATTTCTTGGATTCACAGACTTTTTGAAACCTGAATGAGTTTCATAGCACTTTCTGTAGGCATATGAACCCTTCTGGCCCTTCATGTGCTGTGGGGTTAAGAATTTATTTTCTCCACATAAACCAAACCTTAAAAAATAGACCTGATGATTAAGATATTGATCCTGTGAATGTCTGGCCAAGGGCAATCCCCGGGGGACAACAAATTCTCCTCTGAGACATCTTTGTAAATAGGTAAATAGCTTAGGTTCTGCATCTGTTTGTACTCTCAGCACTCCTGCTCCCCTCCAGTCCCTGGTACACACCGTGCTGCTTCCATTCCTGGACATTTCAGGCAAAACATCAGCTTTCCTACTGCTGCTGCTGCCATATATAAATGAGCTTACCTCATCTTTAAAGACATTATAATTGTATTCTTATTATATAATAATATTTAACAGACTGATTCCATGGAAGAGATAATGAGGATACCAGAGTTATATCCCCATTTAGGACAAAGGGTAGGTGTGAAGCAGTATGATGAATATCAAGGCAGACATTTAAGTGGATGTTAGCTAAGCAGGCACAAAAAATAGGGAAACTATCTTATTTAATCACTGAAAGAGCTGATGACAGGGTGTGAGCTGGATACATTATCTAGAAATAGGAGCTGAACAGGACATCCTGACAATTTTCAGTGTAACCTGCCAGTCTCATGAGTCTCCCCCATTACACAGCTTTCTCACCACATTCTGTTCCCCCAGTGCACTTAATCCAGGTTCTAACTGGTGTCCTGCTTGGTCTTCTGCTTTCCGACTGAAAGGGGCCATTTCCACTCCTAGTCACATGCTTGTGGCTCTTACCACATTTTACAAGCCCACATCTTGGTTCACCTTTAGTCTATGGTGTTTTGAAGCACTACAATGTTCTTGGGCAGAAAAAACCCCAACATTATGTCTACTTTAATGTCTTATGGTTGCCAGTAATAAGAATTAGCTCTAATCAGAAAAAGATTGAAGGCTGCTCTAAGAAGTGCTATTTTTGAGTTGGAGTAAAGGTCTCTGACATCAGATATTTCTGACACTTTTCAGCAAGAGAAAAGAACAGGGCAAGTAGGCAGTGATTCTTCCCTTGATACATCCTCCTGGCTTCTGGCAATTTGTCATTTAGCAACTTCCTGAGTCAGAGGCTGCATCCATACAATTGTGCTTGATCTCCCTCAATGGAGCTTTCTTCAAATTTGTCTAATGTTGGGAATTTTAACCAATTTATAGTTCTGTCATCTGTAACATGCTGTGACAGTTAGTTTCCAGAACTTATTTATGTGCTGCATGAAAAAGAAGTCTTTCTTTACTTGCTATTTTTTCCTTTGTATTTTCACTGGTGTCCTAATTTTTCCATATTGCAAAAAGTACAGAATAATCACATCTTATTTATTTCCTTATCATTCACAATTTTAAAATATTTTAAGAACCCTTTCAGGTTGAAGGGTCCTCTTGTATTTGTGGAAGCTGTTTCCTTCCCTCCCTTGGATACCAACACTACTCTTTCAATTTTACTGATTTCTTCTGAAATGAGGCAGCCATAATAGCAGCAAATTTTCAAAGGTGCATCGTGGATTTTTGCAAAGGCATTGATCCTTATTCTATTCCCAATAGAATATTCCTCATTTCTATATTTCTCTCTGTCTCAGCTGTTGTTTTCACAGAACTATCCATGATGACTCCAGGATTTTTCTCTGTATGACAAGACTAACTATATGGCCACAGTAGTGCATTGTTAGGGTTGCGATTATTTTGCATTTGCTCCCTTGAAATTTAATTTCTCACTTTGTCATCTGAACAGGTTTGTTCGCTTGAGTTCTCATTCAGTGGAAATCAGTGCATTTCTCTTAATTGCATTATATCCAAAATTACTGATGTCTATCAGCATTAAATATATAGCATGCCACATTTGCAGGCAGTGTACACATTTTGCATAAGCTTTATATAGATTATTTCTAAATATTAGGTCAGTCTCTCCAAACTAACAGCCTCTTGGACCATATTCAAGGTGCCAAGTGTGACCCACTGCCTTTTCAGAAGAGCCAGGGAACGGCTGCCCAGAGACTGGGTGCTCAGTTACATAGAACTCAAGCAGCCCTTTTTGAGGCATTTCATTGCTAATATCTCAGACATTAAATTTGGGATGCAATAAATCATTCTCACACAGTCTGTCTCTGTCTGGGAACCCATGTGACTCATTTAAAGCAAACATTTATCTTCTAGAGTGCTTAAGTTATGTAAATCGGATATTAGCCTCATATAACCCAAAACCAGCACTATGAGGAAAGGGTGGACCTGGAGGTGCAGCTCTTGTGACACCTTCAGCTCAGTACTTACTGCCTGGAACTGAAGATCTGGGACAAGGATGCTCACAAAAGTGCCATTATTGTGCAGTCCTGAAGCTAGAAAGTATATGCATAAAATATTTATAGATCCCCTAAATAGATACGGTACAATGTCATGGAGGCATGAATGCAATCTCTGCAACACCATACAGAAACAAAGCTAATACCTGCAGTAAGATGGTAACATGACATGGTAACACTGATAATAAAGCTCTGAAACATAAACATGTAGGAAGAAAATCCTGTTTCCTTAAATACAGTTCTAGTGATTCTTTTCTTCCTTACGAGAAGTAGTCACTAGAGGCTGATGGGCTCCCACGCCTCATAATACACTATTACTCTTTCTGGTGCATTCCTCTCCTGGATCAACACTGCAGCACTGTTGGAAACACAAGCAACACTGTTTACCTGATAACAGCTGTTCCTGAGCCACAGTCGAACCTGAACTCCACGTAACCAGCCACCATGTTAATGGAGAGGAAGTCCTTGCTGTCGGTGTCGTAGCTGTACAGAAGGACACCAGTCTCTAAATCGGGACGAAATGTCATCTCAAACTCCATGAAGGAAAGGTAATTCTGTGGTTCCAAGGGCCAGGGTGTGCTAGCAAAAGACCTTAAGGACTCGTTGAACTGAGGTATGGCCAAGGTGAGTGCTGGAAATCCAGAATACACAGGCAGGTCACTTGAGGCTCAAAGGTAAGGGACTGACTCCTACCAACCAGTATCAGTTCCCTCTTTTAGGTACTTAAATTTATATTAAGAAAAATGACCTAAAAATTTAATCTTCCAAAATAAAATACTTTTTACTCTAGCCAACATTGCTTCCCTCCCTAATCCCTTCCCTTTTCGGGGATGTATTTGTACTATAAAGGTGTCTGCATTATTTCTTTAGTGATTCACCATAGTGTTTTTCAAAGTAGCAAGCATGCACACGATGGATGGTGGCATGAAAATTATCTGCAGCACAAAATAATGATGTATGTATTTGTATTTCTAATGCTATCTCTGTCATTTCAGCACGAAAGTTTCAGATGGAAATGGATACTGGATCCTTTGCATTCCAGAACATACAATGGATACTGGTTGTAGGAGAAAAGTGAGGGGTTTTTTTTTTCAGACTTAATGTGTAGTTGTGGAGTGGTACATTATTTTAACTTCTCAAAAGTGAGTCTGAGATACTGAATTCTAGTTAGCTTAAATAAGCAAAGAGGTTTAATAATTACTGGTTAGATAGGTGGTGGATGTAGCCGCAAAGAGAATGATGGGGGAGGGTTTCACAGTGTGATTTTTAAAAGATAAAGTAACAAGCACTTTATTCTATCAGTGTAGTAGCATAAGACCTCCTTGGACATCACTATGTGGAAAACAGATTGAACACTAAACAACAAATGAAAAGAAATATAAGCAGCACATCATTCTCTCACCTTCTTCACAATGATGGCCTTTAAATCCAAGGGGGCAAAGGCAAATGTATGAATCCGCTTTGCTTGCAGTGCAGGTACCACTGTTGATACAGGAAGCCTCATCACAGATGCCACTGCTACACTCACCTAAACACAGAGACAGAACATTGATTTGTCAGAGTTTGTCAGAGATTTATTTGGCAGTTGATCACTGCTACTAATCAATACAATTGGCTCTCCTGACTAGATATTTTAACAATTTGTAAAATGGTGTGCAATTTAGACAAGGTAACTGGATTTTTAGCACTTTTTCAGTACCAGACCAACAAAAGATATAAAAATAGCAAAAATTAGCCCTTAATACAAAACCATGGCAGTTGTAGATTTCAATCACTCCCTGGATTATTTTCCTCTTGCTTTTGTTCCTATTTTTATTTTCTCATAAAATAACAATCTATTTAGATTGTCTACAAGCACTGTAACTTGTTTAATTACCTTAAGAGCTTCTTTGTTCACAGTAAATTCATGCCATGGTAAGCATGGAAGGTGTTAATCATCAAGTAATCTTAACTACAATGAGGTTGTCAGCTCTCTTGTCTGCACTAAAAGGGATTCGTATCATCTGTATATGGGTTTTTGAGAAGCATTTATACTATGCTATGGCACATCAACTAAAATAACAAGGAAATAATTTCTTTTTTTTTTTTGCTGAAATGCTGAAATTAAGATGCAAATGTTATACAACAAATAAGTTGCTTATTTATTTCTTACAACTATAATCCATAAAGTTGGATTATGCAATGATTGAATGTACATCTGATGGAAATTTTTGTTGCTTTTACTTTCTTCTAATGAAATAATTCCCTCTTATTGATAGTAGCTGATCATGTACATTAATAAAGCCCAAATAAGACATTTGTGGTGTACAAGTGTAAGCACATCACTTGGAGGGGAAAAGTGTTTAGGGCAAACTAAGAATTCCACTGTTATTTTAAGGCATATTAAAATATCACCTCTAAGATGACACAGATGTCATGAGGAAGCTTTGACAATAATCACTGGAGAAAAGTTTTGTTAACTGTGATGACAGAGAGAATTCTAGTAAAACTACAGCAAGAAAGGGATATGCCCTTTTTGTTTTATTTAAATACAGCACTCTAATTGTAAAGACAGTTTCCAGACCAGGACTTCACAAATCTTCAATAAAGTACTTGTGTTGGTACAGTGGCTGCTTTACAGTTTCATTTTCTCTGGCTATGAGAGAGGATTTCCTCTCTCCTCCCACAGCTGAAGAGAAACCACAGAGAAGATGCAGATGTAAATGGCTGATATGCAAGTTCATCCCAGTTATTCTGCACTCCATGGTGGAAAATAACTTTTCCTCAGTGATTCAGGACAGAGGCAGTAATAACTCCAAGTTCATCTGGTACAACTTCCTGATAGAATCTGGACATGTTGTATTGCACATCTACAGATCTCCTGCTAGACTGATTTTTCATTGTAGGAGGGAAGGTCTGAGTACAGCAGTGAGTACAGGCATCACTCCATAGCTAACTCTAGGAGCACAAGCAAAACATACAAGTACCCCAGAAGGGAATTAATTCTATGTGGAAGAAAACAATCACCCCTTCAAATGGCTGCCCAATGCCCAGCAGTGGGAGCAGGGGTGTTTGAGATTCAAAGAGACAACTAAGACAATGCTCATCTTCACTGCATCTGCTGCACTGTTAGTCAATGCTGGCAGCATGTTCAAACAGATCAAAGTTAAACAAAACCTCTAAGAAACAGAAAAGGACAAGAAAGATAGCAATAATGGGACAAGTCACAGGTTCAATGGTTTCACAAACAGCTGGAACTGGAGCAGTCTTGGTGTTTAAGGACAGGCTGCTCTCACAGAGACTCAGTGACTTATGACAGCCTTCAGACCAACACAGGTGACTACATTGAAAAGGTAAAATACAGGTCTGATGGCTGCATCTGCTTGGCTGCAGTGGCAGATAAGGAAGGAGGGAAGCTGCAGAAGGAGTACAGCGTTGGGCCATGCCTGCTCCAAATCACAAGCACTGACTACCCTGTCAGACCCTTAGCTCATGGTCCGGTGGGCCTTCTGCTGCAGTCATCAGAGGTAGCACAGGGGCAGTATGGATGTTCTCCTCCCCATGCTAAATTCTGTGGTCTGTGTACCACAGCAGCACTCCTGATTTATACGCTGCCAATAGTGAATAAACAAATGACCAGGCAGCAAAACCATTCCTAAACCCCAGTATAGTTCACTAGCAACTTATTTATTTTAAGCTTTACTTATATGGCATACTGTTTGCAAGTCTCTCCTGGTACTTATATGGTTTCATGTAAGTGTGTGCAGTCACATGAGGACAGTAAGGCTCTAACACCCAGTTTCAAGTCACACATGGCAGAACCCAGAATTTATTTTCATTGATGATGATAATGCAGTAGGATGTGGAACATTCATGGATGGGAATGAAGCGAGCTGCAATCCAAAAGGCAATAGCGATTAGGTCTTGGAGTTCAGCAAGGCTTTAATCTATCTATCATCTATCTATCTATCTATCTATCTATCTATCTATCTATCTATCTATCTATCTATCTATCTACCTAAATTCCATAGATTCTCACTCTATGGTGTAATTACTGTCTGATTCCAAAGTCTTATTCTTTTCAGCATCTATTTCTTGGACCACTTTGTTCTCCCATTATATTGCATGGAAATTGGGTCATGCTATCTAGAGAATACAGACCAATTGTTAAAAAGTTTCTCATTAATAACTTCCTTCTTGGGATGCCAGATGCACAGCTATAGAAGAGAAGAAAGATTACTTTGTGGCTGAAGCATGTCATGGAGAGTTCATTGATAGGGGATTTATTTTCTGCCTTTACCACTTGCTTTCTGACTTTGGTTTGCTATTACTCTTAAACAGTCTAATTTTTACTGGAGAGAGTCCAACGCACGGCCACCAAGATGATTAGGGGAATGGAGCATCTCCCTTCTGAGGAGAGGCTGAGAGAGCTGGGGCTCTTTAGCCTGGAGAAGAGGAGGCTGAGGGGGGACCTCTTCAATGTCTATTAATATGTTAAGGGTGAGTGTAGAGAGGATGGAGCCAGACTTTTCTCAGTGTCATCCAATGACAGGACGAGAGGCAATGGGTGCAAGTTGGAGCACAAGAGGTTTAAGGTCAACACAAGGAAGAACTTTTTCTCAGTGAGGGGGACAGAGCTCTGGAACGGGCTGTCCAGGGAGGTTGTGGAGTCTTCATCTCTGGAGACACTTAAGACCCACCTGAATGTGTTCCTGGGTGACTTGGTCTAGGTGATCCTGCTCTGGATCTGGGGGGTTGGACTAGATGATCTTCTAGGTCCCTTCCAACCCCTAATATCTGTGAATCTATGAATCTATGAGTCTAGACTGGGAGGTCATTAAAGCAAGTATATTGTTGCCCAGTATTTTCTCCAAGGGCCCATTACATGGATGAAACAGACGAACAAATATGAAAGCACGAGGTAATTAACTTCTCTAATTCTCCACCTTTTAATTTGAGAAAGGGAGGTAATTTTGTAACCGCACTTAATGAAACTGTTGAAAGAATTTCCTTCATGATATTTAAAAAGCATACTGTGACTCTTGAAATTAAAACAATGCTTGGTCAACAGGAGAGACTATTGAGAGGCAAAATGCATTTTGAGAGAGGCAAAATGCATTTTGTTGGGTCCATAGTGTTTTAAATATAAACACAGCATAGGTGATCCTGCTCTGGCAGGGAGGTTGGAGTAGATGATTTTTCAAGGTCCCTTCCATCCCCTAATATTCTATGATTCTATCGAATTGTAACAATATGTCTGTGTCTCTCAGGAGCATGAAGAGGCATCCTGAGAGATGCTGGCAGAAATACTGGTACAGATGTAATTACATCAGCAACACTGAGTTTCCTGTTGGCTCACAAGAACTGGTTTTGCTACTTACTGTGAAGAATAACAGTGTTCAGAAGGGATTTTGGTATACAAAACAGTGATATTTACTTACACAGTGTGATAAACCCTCCTACAGAACCAGCAAAAGCAATGTGCAGACACAGTGAAATACTGTGCTAAAATAGAGACCACACAATCCACCTCTCTAATCTGGATCATTGCTTTAATTTTTTTTTTTTCCAATGGGCAAAAGGAAAAATAAACTTGTTTTATCACTGATTAAAGACCCATACCATTACACTTACCGACATCAGCACCACTGAGAGCTTTCCCTAATGGCCAAGGTCTCATATCAATTATCTTTCCATTGACGCTGAGTGACTGAACACATCCCTGAAACCCACGGTTGGTGCCTGTAGCTCTGACCAACCAGTACATGCTGGGGGCACCACCAACGTAGAAGGGAGTCCGGAATGTAATTTTACTATATTGGCCCTGAAGGGAAAAGAGAGCACGACATGATGTAGAACAGACATAACACAGGATAACTAATTAAGCCATACTGGGTATAATCAATATTTTAATTTTTCTCCATAAAGAATTGTGTCAGGGTATATGAAGGTTGTACACTGGTAATTCCTTGCCATTAATCATTCCTCCAGTCTACCATTTAAAATTACTTATTGCACCTACATCCATCATGATAAAACAGACTATTAAAAGCACAATAAAAAACTCAGAAATCAGTATGTTCTGATTGTGATCTGGAACATTTTGCTTCAGAATAGCTAATGTATGTTAGCATGGGACCCCACATATCAAAATACTATCCTCTATGTCAAGGACTCATAANTGCCTAAAGAGAGTTCAGATGTCCACAGGGTTGCTTGCATGGTCAGCATATGTCAGGGCTGTGGGCATATAGCTCTTCAGCTTGCAGCCAACCACTTCCCATCTCCTGTCTAATATTTCTGCTCTCCTGATCTGTCAAACTCCATTTCTCTTTGCAGGCGCTATCTATATTGTTCAAGTCAAAATGAACAAACTCAGAAAACACTATCACTTTGTTAACACTAACTCAGGTTCTTCTAACTAGGAAGGGATGAGAAGGAGTCCGTGGACCAACACCACTACAGGAGCAGCAAGTTCTGAGCAATTAACTTTGTTGCAGCTGCAGCTAAAAAAAACCATACGTGTGTCCACTGTCAAACTCTCCTTGCAATATGCTAGGAGGAGGACTATGAACCATAATCCTCCTCCTAGTCCTTTGCTGCACCTTTTCTTTTTCATCTTTCTTGGATATTGCTGATCTTAGCCCTGTATAGCCCTATCACTTCTTACCAAATTACTGTGCAATAGTATTAGTGTCTATTGGACATATCTCTCTTAATTCACATTTGCCCTTTTTGTAGACTCATAGAAGCGATAACACATAGCAACATGTGACAGTGAAATTTTTTCCTCTGTCATTTCCAGCTGATGAGAACTCAATGTGTAGTATTTTCTTCCCCATCATTTTCTGCACATGGAAGTGTAAACAAATAAGATGTCACTTCTTTTCAGGTCTAGGGATGGCATGTAATAGTGGCTATAAAAGGGAAAAGACATATGAAACTATCTGTGGCTGTCTTTTCTTTTTTTCTGTGCTTTAATTTAACTTCTTTTCTGACCTGTCAACAGATGATCTTCCTCTATTATATTTTATCCTAGAAGCCTCATATGCAATTGTCTCCTTTAACGTAAGTCAGGGAAAAATGTCTATCTCCATTACTGTGCTTAAATCCACATCCATGTACATGTAATTACAGTTCTGTATACAAACCTTCTGTGGTTATATGTGTATTATATGCATATACACATATACATCTAATTTTTCTGACTGAGGAACCAGAGCAGCTCTCTGATGTTTGAAAATAAATCAATCAGGGACAGCAACTCTAAAATCAGTCAAACTTTTAACAGCAGCCTTTATCTGAGATAAGCGAAGAGTAGAAGAAAGGTGGCAAAGCAAGCATGGAGGACAATGAGGAAACTATGGTGGGATATTTAGCTATGTGAAATCTAGACTACATATGTGGAAGAGTGATCTGTCTGATACGCTCATCTTGGTTCACTAAATGTCCCAACACTGATAACTGTACCTTTAAAATCTGACCAGATTTCTGCTGGCAAGAAAAAAAATGTCATCATAAGCTTGAGGTCAAGCTGCAGGTTCATGATTACTGACCTGAGATTTTCCTGTCACTGGAGCATCATTGTCCATTCTGAGCCAGCCATTCATCCCATCTCTGAATAAGGTGACACTGTGCCAGTTCCCCAGCTTGATTTTGTTTTCACTCGTTATGACTGCCACTCCTGTGCCACAGTTGAACCTGGAAGCACCAGACAGAGGGGGCAAAGTGACACTCCAGGATTAACCAAATAACTGGGAGTTGTTTTTTGATTCCAAATATTCCCTTTGTTTCTGGGAACTTCTTTGTTTCACATCCCATATTAACAGACCACAGGAAAATTAGACAGCAGGTCTACAGATGATGTATTCTAACTTTTAAAAGTCATTATATGCCTTTATCCCATGGAGATTTTGCATTTTTCTGGCTATATCAAGTGCATTGCAAAGCTTGACAACAGCTAAAACTCTTAAAAGATGGACAGTATTGTAAACTAAGTTCTTGCCATCATGGTAATTTCTCTTGGGAATTTTTCTAGCGTCCTGGTGAAAGGCTGATAATTCTGAGATTCTATAGAAAACAGTACTGATTGACAAGGACAGTCTCTAGAGCTGAATGTCCAAAACATGCCATTTTTTCTGACTGCTTTTCACTGCAGATGTACAGAAACACAACTAAGACACATCACCCACTTATCACCCACTTTGTTATCCCCCACTTTCAGAGGACTCACCCACCGAAGTAAGGAGGTCCTTGAGATATTCTTTCACATGCTTCCTATCTATGGGATTGCAAGAAACTCCATCTTTTTTTTTCTAATCATAGATTCATAGAATTATAGAATGGCATAGGTTGGAAGGGACTTTAGAGATCATCTAATCCAATCACCATGTCATGGGCAGGGATGCCTCTCAACTAGACCAGGCTACTCAAGTCTCTGTCCAACCTGGCCTTGAACATTTCCAGGAAGGGGGAAACCACAACGTCCCTGGGCAATTTATTCCAAA
>VYZU01018700.1:11637-28040 GCA_013401355.1 Ceyx cyanopectus | reverse complement strand
ATATATATATATATATACAATAACTATATATAATATTAGTGCCTCTATCAGTGGAAGAACATTAGGAAGCTCTTTGCTATGGAACAGGTTGCCCAGAGAGGTGGTGGCTGCTCCATCCCTGGAGAAATTCAAGGTCAGGCTTGATGGGGCTCTGAGCATCCTGGTCCTGTTGAGGATGCCCCTGCTCACTGCAGGGGTGTTGGACTACATGGCAGATTTTTGGTAATTGTCTCCCATTTTGTGGTTTCTTGTTGCTTAAGAGATAATGGTGTATTTTCTAATGATTGGGTTCATGTTCATCTTTTTTAATTGAAGTCTGAGCTAAAATATTCTCCTATATCTGATTTAATATGGTAGTATAGGTGTTTAGAATTATATTACATTAGCAATAATAAAACATACTGTCCTGAAGCAGGATACATAGCAAAGATTTGTTTGAAAATACACATTCAGGTAAAGAAGAAAGGTGTTTGTTGGTAGTACTTATTTCCATGGAAGACACCCACAGATGTTCAGTGGGTTCCCTTTATTCACATGTGTGTTGATATCCTCCTAGAACTCTGGAAACTTAGAGAAGTAGGCTGGCCTTCCACAGGAGCTGTGCTTGCACAGTCCTTGTAGATTTTATCTTATTCTTGATTGTAGTTCCTACTGTCCAGCCAGGGTCAGAACCAGGCTTGCAGTTAGTAGAGTCAAGTGAGTGTGATGCTTGAATTTTTAAATTTCCTTTAAAAGCAAATTACTGCAAATGCTGAAACACTTGAATTGCTTATATCTTTATAATTTAGATTCTTTAGAATTCTGCTGTTACTATCACATATTCTGTCAGATCAAGAAATTCCAATATTTTCAACTTTTTGGGCAAAATTTAAACTTTAAAGGAAAATATTTATTTCACCTCTTTTTTTCTGCCATTAATTCATAATACAGTAGGAGTTCTGCTGCTTCCAGCTGTCCTGGGTCACTAGGAAGTCTGAGCTAAGGGATACTCTATTCAGATAGAAATTTAGCATATATGAGACTTTCAGTAATACATGAGGCTATGAAGTCTACACTGTCTTCTCATCTGTGAGAAAGACTTTTTTTGCTGCTTAATATAGAGATAGCTTTAGAACTATGCTAGCTGCTTGAAAACAATACTGTTTTCTTGCTCAGGTGTTTCTGGTGTACTTGTATTTTGTGGTGGTAATGTGAAAAAAACTAATATTTGATGATACATTCTTCGATTGTTAAATTTTCATCAATTCTTATCAAATGAAGATTAAGTAATAGAGTTACATTTTTGTGGAGATAAAACAATATCCTCATTTTATAGTTCACTTATGTAAAAAGTTGTGGTTTTTTTTTTTGTCTTTTGTAGACTGTTGTATTTCCAGGATTGTTAATAAGCTGGAATTAACAAGGTTGGGTGGGTTGTTGTGGTTGGTTATTTTTATTTTTATTTTTATTTTTTAATGTTCTTAATTTTATTTATTTATTTTTTAAATTCATAAACTTATGTATACAAAAATTTAACTCTTTGACTCATCACACAAATGAATTTAAGTTGGTCAGCATGACCCAGTGCCATGAGTTTGCTCACAAAAATATGTTGAAGATGTGAGAAGTGTTGTGGGTTTTTTGTCCCTTCAGTGACAGTCAACGTTCCAGAGGGACTTCCAGTAATTTTTGAGATGCATAACCTTGTATGAGGTAGAGGAATATAAACCAATTATATCTGATTAGTGTTAATCATAGTGTGGAAACAGTGTGACTATTAGGAGCAGTTATGTTTTTTGCTTCCAAGGTAGGATACTGGAAATTACATGCTATACCTTAATGTAGCATTTCTGACTAATTAGTTAGGAGTCTAATGGCAGTGCTGTCATATCTGATTTGCTGTGATTTTTGTGTTTACAATTTCAGTGCTTATACTGCTCTGTATTTTGAAAAGCATTGACAATAAAAAATTATTGTCTTGTCAACTGTGACTGACCATTTAAGACCATTCATCTTGTAAATTCTTCCAAATTTGGACTTTACTCTGTATCTACAATCTATGCCTGATACTATATTTATTTTCTGAATAGTTCAATCCATAATATTAATGTTTTAAAATATTAATATGTTCTGCATGAGTATTCTTTGCTTGTGGTAAATGACAAAGCCATGAAAATAAGTTTGTGGATTGGATTATCTTTAGTATTCATTTTCTTAGGGTGAATTGTAATTGCGAAAGTACAAAATTAAAATGAGTGCTATGAGGGAAAACATAAGTGATTTAACTATGGGTAACTTCTAGCTAATGTGATATGTAATGACATAATTAGTTTAAGATACCTCCTGGGAAGATTTTTAATTTTGCATAAGTTGATGAAAGTTTTACCCTTTGTTAGGGAATTTATTGTTTAAATTCTTTAAGAATTATTAATGATATCTCATCCATAGGCATTGAAATAAATGAATTGTCAGTGTTTATGTCCATTGTGGTTGTACTCAGAAGCCATAGTGTGCTTTTGGCTGGGTGGTGTGTGGGATGATGCTGGTTTCCCTTGAACAATCTACACTCTCCTTCAGAACCCAGTAGCAACAGCTGTTTTGAACTCTTCAAAATGTTAAAGGTGTGACTTAAAGAATCTTTGGCCTGTCTCTCCATCCCACCTCTCCATGTTTTGAAGTGGGGTGCAGCTGTGTGGCAGCCCACCTGATGTCCTGGCTACTTTGGCTTTTTGGCTGCTGTCCTTGGCTACATAGGAGTGTCTTGGCTTTTCTGACTTTGTCACTAATTTTACTTCTTAATCTGTGCTTAATTCTTGCAGTGGGAACTCAGCCTCTGTGGCTGAATGTGAGATTTTATTTTGAGGCCAAGGTGAAGTTGTGAATCATTCCCAAGGGCACCCCGGTGACTGTAGCAGTCACAAAGTGGCTCAACTGGTTGAATGTCAGTGAGTAATTGTTATGCTAACTCAAGCTATAATCCCCTGTTCAATGCAGTATTTACCTTTTCTGTTTATCATTTTACCTACCAGCTACCTTCAGCTCAGAGCTTGTTCTGCTGCTTGTTTGATTGTTTAAGCTTTGGTGAAACTAAAGACTGAATATTTTTTTGAAGTAAAATATCTTGTTGGCCTCTGAATTTCAGAGCACCTGATCCTGCAGTCAGTGGACAGCCAAATACACATTTGGGCTTGTCCAGGCGTAAAAATAGGGTTTGTGTGCTGCCTGCATAATCACATTTCAGCATTTGAATGAATAAAAATTAAAAAAATATAATAATAAAAAAAGTCTTATTCTTCTGTGGCCTGGCTTTTGTTTTCTGTCACAGAAATAGAGCTTGCAGCTCCTTCTGAGAGAAATTGTGTACTGAGGAGCACGTCCTGTGTATAAAAGTGTATCTCACAAATTTTACCTGCTCTCTTTCTATGTGTCTTGTCCATATGTGAGGAGTAAATTCAAGTACTGCTTTCCAGATCTTTGTGCTAGTAATCTTTATGACTATTGTATTAACATTGTGGAGTCTCCTTCTGTGTAGATTTTCAAAACCCACTGGACACATTCCTGTGTAGCCTGCTCTAGGTGAACCTGCTTTGGCAAGGGGGTTGGACTAGTTGATTTCCAGAGGTCCCTTCCAACCCCTAACATTCTGTGTTTCTGTGTATGGGATGAGTAAGGTTTGTGTCAGTCTAGTGCACTGTGGTTTAATATCTCCTGAAAAAAAAGTAAATGGAGAGGTTTTGTTTTGTTTTTCTCAAACTCTGGATCCAGATATTCTAAGCATTGAGTATTGATGTGGGTCTGTGCTCTGTGTAGCTTGCTTTGGTTTCTGTGGTGCATTGACTCCCAACTTCTCCAGCTGTTGAAAGCATCTTAGTACAGATTTCTGAAAAAGCAAAAACAGACTAAAAGATTAGAAAGGAAAAATGGGAGTGGTACAGACAGTCACTTCAGAGATTTAGCTTCCTAAGTGCCTGTGTTGTTCAGCAAGTGTGACTGGCTGCTCAGCTATTTACAAATTTTATCCACTTGTCATATTGAAACTGTCTTATCGGTTGATGTTGCTCTACAACAGATGGAATAGCTCAGGAAAAAAAATCTTGAAAATACTGTATGAAACTCAGCATGTGGTTATAGATTTATCTGAAGTTTTTGCCCCAGGAAAAGAAGAGGCTGTTCAGTAATCCGTACAAGATACATATACAAGATACACCAGGTGTAAAACAGAGAAAGCAATGACATGTATTTTATCTTTAATAAGATTTATTGCAGAATTATGTTGGTTTGGTTTTTAACAACCATAGTTCTGGTTTTATTCCCCAAAACAAGCACGGAATAATATCTTTGAGCATGTCCCTTTTTTTGTGGCTGTGACTGTAGATAAATTATGCTGATGAGCACTTAAGAGTGACAGGTCAGGCATAAAAATAGCAGGAGAGTTTTAAAGCCTTTGCTGCTTTAACAGTCATTCTGATTGAATTACAGTAACTGTTTTAGTTGATTAGTGCTTTGTTGTATGTTCTGATAAGACAAAACTACTTAGATTTCTAATGAAACTCCATAAGGGCTGCAGACATGCTGTTCTATGCAAAATTAGATCCTTCTGAAGACTTTGTGGAAATTTGAGGTTGGATTTGTTTTACTGGACTCACCTTTAGCATGTAAAATGCAAAATATTTTAATTATGTGTATGTATATCACTTTAAGGGCAGTATTTGACTGTAGCCCACTTCAACACTTAAAAATTGTTTGTAGGTAGCAGAAGGCATATATGTTATAAATTTGATAGTGCTACTAGAAAAAGCTCAAGACCAACAGGTTTATACATATATTTAGGACTAACACAGCTTTAAAAAAATTTCTAAAATATGTTGTTATTCTGACAGAGCTGAAAGCTTTGCTGTCTGGAACTTCATGGCCAATGCAATTTGCCAGATCAGAATTATTATGGTGATAGATCATATGATGGGTCCTTCCAACTTCAAAAGCTGTGAAACTTGATTGTCCTTTGGTCAAGAAAAAAGTATATGTCTAGAAAAAAACCCCAGCTTAATTGATAGCACAGAAGAACAGAAAAGGGGCCAGTGGAATCTGAAATACAGAATAATAAATAAATGAAATAATTGTGAAAAAATGTTTAACTGAAACAGGCTCTGGAGACATAACCTAGAGAACTGCTCTAAGCAGAAGAGATACTGAATATTATGGGGAAAAATTGACTGTAAAGGAGGAATGTGCCAGGTCTTTTTAAGTACTGGCCTGCCATGGATGGACTGTGATATAAATCACCAAATCAAAGGGAAAATGAAGCACATGGAAACTAAAGTAAGAATGTCTATGTTCTCTGAAGGGTTCTGAAACATGCTTTCTCATTTTTGTATGTATGTGTAAAAACTGAGATTTTGAAAGTTGAGACCCACAGTCCTTATTTTCCCTGGTAAGTTACAAGGCTGTGGTCCCTCTGTGTGTGACTCATGGGAACATTTAAAGGAATGAAAGGGAAGTGAAAAATACATTTCTGGGAAGAGATCCATAATTTCTGTACAATATTCAGATTTCCTCAAGTTGAGAAGCATCTTAAGGAGAGGACAAAAGCCTTCTAAATGAACAGAATGTCTTAATAGAAAAGGATTTCTAAGAACTTGTACTTAGCCTCTTATCTTGTTCCTGAGTCTGAGGAGGAATTGCATTAATAAAGGGCACATTAATTGCATTAATAGACACATGGACTGCGGTGATGTTTGCTGTAGTGCTGGGGGGAGCTGGCATAGGGCTCTGGTCATTCCTGCAGTGTTTCTTCCCTTACTAATCTGCTTTGAGGCAGATGAAATAATTTACAGAAATCCCAAGTGCTTCAGAAATAATTATGGAGCCAAATTCCTTGTCATGAGAGATTACCTTGGGAGCTGTGACTTTGGGAATGTGTGTGTTCTACCATAGACTTAATATTGTTTAATTTTCATACCTTCTTTTTAACCTTCCCCTGTGGAATTTTACAAGCTGTAGCTGTCTGTACACATACTATTTTATGAACCTTGTAGTTAAGGCTGCTTGTGAAGCACATATTTGGTACTTCTTTTAATATGGGCTTTAATTATAAAATTGATTTTCTACTAAAAGGTACTTCAGTAATAGCTGTTTATTATTAATTGAATGCATGCTTGATGTGCTCTGTAGCACATAAAGTTCTAGTATGAGTTTTAGTAACTGCATTTGTTTGGACATTTCAGTGTTGATCCGTTTTACAGCAGAAGGTAACAGCATGTTTAAATATTCATTTTATTTTCCAGATACAAAGCCACCTGCACTGTGTGTTTGCCTTTCTCTCTTTTGCTGTAAATTCTCTGAGGCATGAAATAGTTTGCCAGTTGTCTCTTAGCTCAGAAGTTAATGAATGGTTATCAGTCTACTGCAGATAACAACTTAGATACACACCGTAATGCATTCATAAGCTCATTGTGTAGAATTTTTGCCTTAAGACAATGTTTAATTGGTGGTTCTGTGTTTAGTAATGTCACCCCAGGCTGTGCTTTCCTTTCTGTCTCCTCAACAGAAACCTGTTGAGAAAGTGTAGAGTCCTTTATAGAGGGAGGAACAACCCCATGGATCAGTACAGGCTGGGGGCTGATGTACTAGAGAGCAGCTCTGGAGAAAGAGACCTGGGGGGCCTGGTGGACAGGGGGATGGCCATGAGCCAACAATGTGCCCTTGTGGCCAAGAAGGCCAATGGCATCCTGGGATGCATTAGGAGAAGTGTGGTCAGCAGGTCAAGAGAGGTTCTCCTCCCCCTCTACTCTGCACTGGTGAGACCCCACCTCGAGTACTGTGTCCAGTGCTGGGCACCCCAGTTCAAGAAGGACAGAGAACTCCTGGAGAGAATCCAGTGCAGGGCCATCAAGAGGATGGAGTGGAGCATCTCCCTTATGAGGAGAGGCTGAGAGAGCTGGGGATCTTTAGCTGGAGAAGAGGAGACTGAGGGGGGACCTCATCAATGTCTATCAATATGTTAAGGGTGAGTGTAGGGAGGATGGAGCCAGACTTTTCTCAGTGTCATCCAATGACAGGACAAGAGGCAATGGGTGCAAGTTGGAGCACAAGAGGTTTAGGGGAAACACAAGGAAAAACTTGTTCCCAGTGAGGGTGCCAGAGCTCTGGAACAGGCTGCCCAGGGAGGTTGTGGAGTCTCCATCTCTGGAGACACTTAAGACCAGCCTGGATCTGTTCCTGGGTGACTTGGTCTGGGTGCCCCTGCTCAGGCAGGGGAGTTGAACTAGATGATCTTCTAGATCCCTTCCAACCCCTAACATTGTGTGATTCTGTGTTGACTTTGCGTGTATATATATAGATTTAAAAAAAAAAAAAAAAAGCAGCTCTACTCACTTGCAAAATGGCCAGCAGCAAAAAAATGCAAGTGAAAACCACCAACATCAAATGAACTAATGTTTGATGATACTTTAATTTTATTTTTTAGGCAACCGGAGTGCAGTGGTATATCTCCAAAAGGATAGGNAAAAAAAAAAAAAGCAGCTCTACTCACTTGCAAAATGGCCAGCAGCAAAAAAATGCAAGTGAAAACCACCAACATCAAATGAACTAATGTTTGATGATACTTTAATTTTATTTTTTAGGCAACCGGAGTGCAGTGGTATATCTCCAAAAGGATAGGAGTTGGTGGTCTACAAGAGTAATTTTGATTGATGCTTTTCCACATGCTTCAGCTAATCTTAACTTTGAATTTATACTCTGGAGATTTTTCAGTGAGCATTAAGTTTGTAGCTCTCTTTCCCTATGAGCACAAGGTCTGACCTTAGGAGGTGTGGAAGTGTATCCACTCCCATTGAAATTAATAGACATTGTACAGAAGTCTCACTGGATGAATTATCTTGTAGGATTGAGCTGTTTCACTTCCCTCAGAACATTTGTTATAGCACTGGTGTAATGTGCATTTCACAGCTTTAGCACAAGCAAATAAATCCTTTAGATCTCCATCTATTTTGGCATTGCTTTTTTATTTAACCCTCTTTAACCTTTTGTAAATTCTCTGTTATTTCCAGAAGACCTGCAATAGTAAGTCTGCAGCATTTTTCAGGACTGTGGGATTATTAAACAATTCATTTAGTGAAGATATTTCTGGTTAAAGGAGTCTGTGTTTGGAGTTTGATGCTAGAAAATTAAGTTTTAATTTTAAAGCCTGATTTATGTACAGTGTAGGTACAAAGGAGGTCTATTTTTTTTTTTCCATTGTTGTGCTCACACACTCACTGGCTTGAACCTGTAGGTTCTCCCCCAGATGTAAACAGACCCTCAGTGCTCATGACCATGTTTCAGATGAGGAAACATATTTGTTGTTGAAATGCAACGGTATCTTTGGATGAAACATCTTTTATTGGGAATTGACTTGTAACAGGCTGTGCATGAAATCTTTCTATCCCAGCTGCAGTTGCTATGAATAACTGAGCAAGCTTTACATCATTGGTCTCTGTGTGATCGTTTTTGTAATCATAAAATTTTCTGTGAAATGCTGTTGGTGACTCAGAATTAATTTAAAACACACAGAGTATAGTGGAACAGAGTAGAGTGGAATCTCATCATGTGTCACACACTTCCTGGAGGAAANAATTTCTGTACAATATTCAGATTTCCTCAAGTTGAGAAGCATCTTAAGGAGAGGACAAAAGCCTTCTAAATGAACAGAATGTCTTAATAGAAAAGGATTTCTAAGAACTTGTACTTAGCCTCTTATCTTGTTCCTGAGTCTGAGGAGGAATTGCATTAATAAAGGGCACATTAATTGCATTAATAGACACATGGACTGCGGTGATGTTTGCTGTAGTGCTGGGGGGAGCTGGCATAGGGCTCTGGTCATTCCTGCAGTGTTTCTTCCCTTACTAATCTGCTTTGAGGCAGATGAAATAATTTACAGAAATCCCAAGTGCTTCAGAAATAATTATGGAGCCAAATTCCTTGTCATGAGAGATTACCTTGGGAGCTGTGACTTTGGGAATGTGTGTGTTCTACCATAGACTTAATATTGTTTAATTTTCATACCTTCTTTTTAACCTTCCCCTGTGGAATTTTACAAGCTGTAGCTGTCTGTACACATACTATTTTATGAACCTTGTAGTTAAGGCTGCTTGTGAAGCACATATTTGGTACTTCTTTTAATATGGGCTTTAATTATAAAATTGATTTTCTACTAAAAGGTACTTCAGTAATAGCTGTTTATTATTAATTGAATGCATGCTTGATGTGCTCTGTAGCACATAAAGTTCTAGTATGAGTTTTAGTAACTGCATTTGTTTGGACATTTCAGTGTTGATCCGTTTTACAGCAGAAGGTAACAGCATGTTTAAATATTCATTTTATTTTCCAGATACAAAGCCACCTGCACTGTGTGTTTGCCTTTCTCTCTTTTGCTGTAAATTCTCTGAGGCATGAAATAGTTTGCCAGTTGTCTCTTAGCTCAGAAGTTAATGAATGGTTATCAGTCTACTGCNCCCCAAACCAACCCAGAAACAATTTTTGGGGAAGGATGTATATTGCTAACTAGTAAGTTACAGAATGCTACTAGTAACAGCTAATCCTTATAAGTGAGGAGAAACTAGGTTAAAATAATGCAAAAGCAATTTTGTTTGTGAACAAAATGAAATATGTCTTTAAAAAGTCAATGTGGCTGGTTTCTTAAGGTGATTTTTTTTTTTTATGGGGAATGGTGAGCTGAAGAATTGAAAGCACTGTGTGATGGGTACTGCTGTCACTGTCTCTACTCCAAGCAGGTGAGCTTGTTTTCTGATTACTAAGAGAATGGACTGAATTTAGTAAGCAATGGGATGCTATCCCATATAGAGCTGTCAAGAATGTCCCCTCTAAATTTCTGCCTAGTGGCATCCCAGACCATATTCTAGGTTTTGGTGGTTTTTTTTTGTTGTTTTTGTTTCGTTTTTGTTTTTTTTTTATTTTTTTTTGTTTTTTTGGTTTTTTTTTGTGTGTGTGTTTATTATTTNTGTCTTTCAGAAGAACAGTTTGAACATCTGTCTTGGCTCACTGCACTGTTTTCCAGTTGCCTGTAATTGCATCCAGAAATGTTTGGGAACCAGAGCAGTTGATGGAGGTAGACTGACTGTGCACATCAACCCATTCCCCTCAGAAGCCCAGCTGCACTATGCTGAAATAACATAAGTTTCAGCTGGCCTTTAAGAGTTATACTGGGGGGGAGAAATATATTTATTTATTAATTTATTAATTTATTAATTTATTAATTTATTTTATAGCTACCTGGTGTTCCAAGGATCCTTTTTTCAGAGTCAGATATGAATGATGGTATTTTTAATATGATTTTTTGTACTATGACTTAATTTAAATCTAGTTGATTTACTATCCAAGGTGATGCTGTGGTTGTCCTTTCCTACACAACAATCCAGATCAATAAGATATGCAAATTTAATATTACATTACTGCCTTTAAATGTTAGTGTTAAAGGTTTTTGCATTTTTTTATATAGTCTGCTTATCTCTTATGCTTTGAATCATATTGCCCTTCTTTTTTTCCAAAGCATAAACATTGCTGAGAATGGGCCCATCCTGACTTTCTACAGTATTCATTGTCCTGAAAATTTAGTATGGTGACAGGTTATTTTCAGTCATTATATCCATGAAAAAGTGAATAGCTCATGTGTTGCTTTCTTTCATTTTCCCATATATCAGATGTATGATATAATTGCCTAATTAAATTTGCCTAATTAAATTTGCTTTGTTTCTGTAAGCATGTACTGCTGATCATTTGATAATTATTGCCAGCAGATTTTATTTTAATTTTAATAATTATTAATTTAATACATAAAGCCATTTGGATCATTCTTTGTAGGAGGACCTAAAGTGTGGAAATTAAGGAATAATTTGATAATAGTTCAAATTGTGCTTTTGTGCAACTGTGCTCTATGTTATGAGATGTCTTATGAAGATTTGAGGTTGTCATTTTTAATGTCTTAAAATTGAGCTGAGTAGATGAACAGTGCTAAATCTTTATAGCTGAGGAATCTCAATAACTTGACAAAAATTACTGCTCTTTTGAGTTTCCAAATCTGATAAAGTGTTAACTCAGATGATCAAACTTATTAACAGATAGCATATGCTTTATCAATAAATAACTCAAGTTTTCTCCTATTAGCAACATTAAAAATCTGTAGAAGTGATGCTTCTTGCTGTAGGTCAACTTCAGAATGCTTGGGCAATTACATTTGCACACTGTGTTAGTGATTTGGGATTTTTGGACTTNTGATTAAAAAAAAAAGACTTAGCTGAGGTTATTTATTTATTTATTTGTCTGTCTAGTTATTTATTTTTATTTATTTTTATTTTTTTTTTCCCTGCTGACATAGATACCTTTTCTATGTATATAGATTTTAAAGGAGTTGAACTTTACAGGAGTTCTGTCAACTTCAGCAGTCAGAGGGTGGGTTTTCCTCATGGTTACCATACATGCCACATAAAACTATTACACCATATAGAAGGAAAGAGCTTTTATTTAGCTTTAATTTTATGTCAGGACTATTATTAATCCTGCAGAGATGTTTTCTTCAGACTATATTTCATCATGAAACAAGATGGCTTCATATTATGTATTTTTCAGCTGTTCTGTGGTAACAAGAAACAGTCTATTTTACAGAAAAGTGAAACAACAACAAAAAAACCCCAAACCAACCCAGAAACAATTTTTGGGGAAGGATGTATATTGCTAACTAGTAAGTTACAGAATGCTACTAGTAACAGCTAATCCTTATAAGTGAGGAGAAACTAGGTTAAAATAATGCAAAAGCAATTTTGTTTGTGAACAAAATGAAATATGTCTTTAAAAAGNTTTTTTTTGTGTGTGTGTTTTTTGTTTTTTTCTGTGTTTTTTTTGTTTGTTTGTTTGTTTTTTTTTCAAAAAAGAAACAACCAACTCCTCCCCAAAAACCCCCCAAAACTCCAACCAGCAGAATACATCACTGAACTCCCACAATGTAGTGCATCCTTCTGTTTCCTGTGTTATTTAAAAGGTGTGCCTTAAAGATGCACAGACCTCCCCAGAATCTTAATTGGAATTTGCAGAACTGCAGCATCCACTTCAGCCATTCCACCGAGTTGTGTTATTTCAGGATTTGACAGGGGAGGGCTAATTCTGCCACTTGTCTTTCAGAAGAACAGTTTGAACATCTGTCTTGGCTCACTGCACTGTTTTCCAGTTGCCTGTAATTGCATCCAGAAATGTTTGGGAACCAGAGCAGTTGATGGAGGTAGACTGACTGTGCACATCAACCCATTCCCCTCAGAAGCCCAGCTGCACTATGCTGAAATAACATAAGTTTCAGCTGGCCTTTAAGAGTTATACTGGGGGGGAGAAATATATTTATTTATTAATTTATTAATTTATTAATTTATTAATTTATTTTATAGCTACCTGGTGTTCCAAGGATCCTTTTTTCAGAGTCAGATATGAATGATGGTATTTTTAATATGATTTTTTGTACTATGACTTAATTTAAATCTAGTTGATTTACTATCCAAGGTGATGCTGTGGTTGTCCTTTCCTACACAACAATCCAGATCAATAAGATATGCAAATTTAATATTACATTACTGCCTTTAAATGTTAGTGTTAAAGGTTTTTGCATTTTTTTATATAGTCTGCTTATCTCTTATGCTTTGAATCATATTGCCCTTCTTTTTTTCCAAAGCATAAACATTGCTGAGAATGGGCCCATCCTGACTTTCTACAGTATTCATTGTCCTGAAAATTTAGTATGGTGACAGGTTATTTTCAGTCATTATATCCATGAAAAAGTGAATAGCTCATGTGTTGCTTTCTTTCATTTTCCCATATATCAGATGTATGATATAATTGCCTAATTAAATTTGCCTAATTAAATTTGCTTTGTTTCTGTAAGCATGTACTGCTGATCATTTGATAATTATTGCCAGCAGATTTTATTTTAATTTTAATAATTATTAATTTAATACATAAAGCCATTTGGATCATTCTTTGTAGGAGGACCTAAAGTGTGGAAATTAAGGAATAATTTGATAATAGTTCAAATTGTGCTTTTGTGCAACTGTGCTCTATGTTATGAGATGTCTTATGAAGATTTGAGGTTGTCATTTTTAATGTCTTAAAATTGAGCTGAGTAGATGAACAGTGCTAAATCTTTATAGCTGAGGAATCTCAATAACTTGACAAAAATTACTGCTCTTTTGAGTTTCCAAATCTGATAAAGTGTTAACTCAGATGATCAAACTTATTAACAGATAGCATATGCTTTATCAATAAATAACTCAAGTTTTCTCCTATTAGCAACATTAAAAATCTGTAGAAGTGATGCTTCTTGCTGTAGGTCAACTTCAGAATGCTTGGGCAATTACATTTGCACACTGTGTTAGTGATTTGGGATTTTTGGACTTTTTTGTTGTTGATTTCTTTTTGTTTGTTTTGTTTTTATTTGATTTTGATTGATTTTGGTGGTTTTGGGTTTTTTTTGTTGTTGTTGGAGCCTGGGACTTCCAAAAAGGCTACAATTTGGACAAAACTCTCTTGTTTTTTTAAAATTTGTGATATAGAAGGGAATACAGTTGACCCTTAAAAAATTTTTTTGTTAAACAGCCATCTCAGAAGCCCATCTATTTTATATTCCATTGAGTTAGACTAAACCAAAATGCTTATGTACAAGTCAGGCTTTCTGCTCGATTATTGTGGGCAGTGATGCAGGGACCAATTCTAATAGAATTTGCAGGGAAGAAGTCAATTGAGTTTCGACAGGGGTCATATAGGATCCATAAACTCCCACGGGGCACTTATCAAAGTTGTAACTGTATGCAATGGAGCATAACAGAGCTAATGCCTTTTACTTACTGATTCTTGATTGAACAATTAATTTGACAGTGGTTACCATGCACTTTGCCCTTATTAGAGAGGTCTGATAGTGCAAACAATATTACCAGATATTTATAAGCTTCAAGGTGATTTTAAGTTTACAGGTAATTCTTTATACTGGCACTGTTTTATAAAAAAACAAAAGTTGTTTGCCAAATGCCATTTAATCAATCAATTAATTAATTTTAAATTGGTTGGCTGAGCTGCTGCCACATGACCTCTAGAAAAAGAAGGAAAAAAAATCTCTGAGAAAAAGTTAGAATGTGCATATTCATGTCTGGATGGGCATGCCTATAAACAAAGATTACCCCATGACTGATCCTTTTTTTGTAAAAACAGCAGGTTCAGGTTATAATACCAGGCACAGTATTAACTACTTTTTTTTTCAATATTTTTAAAGGGTTAAAAAAAATTGTCAATTTTTTTGGGACTATTTGTGTTGGGTATTTATGCCTGCAATTAACATTTACAAATGATAATACTTTCATGACTAGAACATTAATGCAGTAAAATCCATAAGGCAAACATGGAATATAACACAGTTTTTATTCTGTACAGTATAACTCATGTTGAACCCATTCACTCTAAATTTGCTAGTGTGATGATGAGTCATTTCATTCAGTGTTTGTGTTTTGAGCCAATGTTATCTTGTGAAGACTGGAAATCTTGCACCATTTACAAAGGAACCTTTAGCAGATTGTCTTTTAAATTGTTTTTATAAAGCTTTTTTATTTTCAAAGTATTTCTGGCCAAGAATGCTTGAGAAATTCTGGTAAATAGATGTTAAAATATTAAAAAATATTCTGTAACATGAAGTAACTTCATTTGCTGGATATATGTTCAAATTATTTTCTCTTTGGAGTAGGAATGTAATTATTCTGATATAGTTTTTATGTAGAGCTGGGTAGTTTAAATTGCACTTAAAGCTCAGTTTAGTTGAAAATCATTCCTCCCCTCTACAACGTAAGTCATATTACCAACTTTTTAAAAATTTCTGAGCCTGCCTGTTTCATGGCCTCTCCCTTAAAGCTACTTTAATAGTTTTTCTGGATAAGGTAATGAACACAGCACTGCAATGAGCACTGTAGGAAGCAGTAAAAAAATCACATTTGTATTTATTCACCAGGATTGTCTGCCTGGATCTGTTCCTGTGTGACTTAGTCTAGGTGACCCTGCTCAGGCAGGGGGGTTGGACTAGATGATCTTCTAGATCCCTTCCAACCCCTGATATTCTGTGATTCTGTGATTCTGTAACCAGAAGCAACTGTAGTGTTGTACCATTTCCTCCTTTTGCACTCATTATCCTAATGAAGTTGTTGGCTTTTCCAAGATAAGTGAAGCACTAAGTATTGAAGTATCAACATTTTTTTTTCTATCATCATTAAGTAAATTATGAAATATTCTGATAAAGGGTCAAGTTTTTCCTCTGCTGCTTATAGCACCTGCTATATTTTTTAACAGCTTTTACAATTTGAGAGTAAGCAAAAAGCTACTTTAAAAACCAATTGAATACTTGCCTGGTCATGGTCAGTACTATAGTTTGTTATTATTACAGCTTTGGGTGTTACAGGGGACATTTTTACTCCTGAGTTATGGTAAAACATTGTGTGCAGATGGAATAATGTGGAAATAGCAGTGATGTGCAACAATTCTCTGTCCCTGTGATCTTAAATTTTAAATTGTCTTTGTAATGTTTATTATTATTATTAGTCATCTGGCCATTAGGTCAAGTTTATCTTTGACATCTTTTACATTCAGCTCTAAATGCATAAGCAGTAAATGCCCAGTTCTATCTGACTAGAGACAGCAAAGAAATTTTAATGTGCATTAAGTGTTGGTATCTTGGCCACAAATGAGATAGTTCAGGGGGTTTTATATAAAATGGTATTTTCCCTGAAGTTCCCACATACATCTGTATTTTTGTATCACATACCTACACACACAAACATGCATGCACATACATGCACACACATAGATGTACACCTGAACCCCTCAACCTCCTGGCCTCTTGCAGCCTTACCCAGGGCGGGTGGTGCTCGCTGCAGCCTCATACATAAACATAACACATATATAATATATATCTGCCTCCTCCAGCACGGAGACATGGCCAGACTCTGCTCTGTTATCTTTCTGTTTCCATGGTAATAAAAGTAGCTTCTGATAATGGCTATTTCCTAAGTACAGTGAGGTTTGGTAATTTTAGCAGCATTACAGGACAGACTTCAAATGGTCAGTGCTGTGCAGGGTCATTCTCGCTCGGGCTTTTAATTGCAGGGATGGAAGCAGGTCCTTGGAGGCCAGGGTGGGTGCCAGGCTGAGGGTTTTTCTGATTATCGTTAATTTATTCCCAGTAAGTCTGTTCCCAAGGGTGAAATCCTTGCAAGTGGTCCACACAACTTTGCTCAGTCTGGAGCACATTTTTGATGGCGCCTATCATGGTGGCACCAGCTAGCTTGTCACCTAAACAAGCCTGGCAACCAGCACCTGATTTACTTGTTAGCATTAAAAGGAAAAATAAAAAAAAA
>VYZU01018699.1:0-26138 GCA_013401355.1 Ceyx cyanopectus | reverse complement strand
TTTTTTTTTTTTTTTCCACTGACGTGCTGCAGAAATTCTCTTTCCACACCCTTCACTCCCCAGGAACATCTGCCCTCTTGGAACGTCCTCCAGAGCACGGCACCATTTGCAGTGGCTCCAACTTTCTCCAGCCCTGAGCACAAGGAAGAAGTGGAGACACCAGCCAGGGGCAGCAGCTGGCAGGAGGTCTGCAGAGCCTGCAGCACCTCCAGCTGTGTGGTGGGTTTCCCAGCAGAGACCAGCCCTGGGTGTAGGGTTAGGGAGTGGCCAGTGTTCTGGGGGAACTCCCACCCACAACGCTTGGTGGATGTGGTGGCAGCCAGTTTAGTTTAGTGACCAGGGATGGTTTCAATTTAATTTATTTTTTTTTTTTCACAAAGCACTTCATTGACAAAAATGGCTCTTGGCTAAAGTACTTCTTCGTTTTTGGTTGGAATTTTCAAAGCTTTGGGACAAAAACGCACATGAGGCTTTTGATTTTCTGTCACTCTGCTGCTCTATTGGGAAAATGGAAGCTTGGTGAAAAAAAAAATGGAAAACTAAATATATGTGAGCCCTCAAAAAAAAAAAAAAGATACAATACTCAAGGAATAAAATCTGTCAAAATTTTCTAACTAAACAACCATTTTTGAAGAGAATATATATCACATTTTCCAACCGGTTTTACCAGTGACCTGTAATTAAAGAGGAGTCCAAGCCACAGAGTTCAGAACCAGACTTTCCCAGAATTTATGGGTGTCCCAGTCTGGGCTTGGTTCAGCCCAGTATGAAGCATGCCAAGAGCTGAGATCCAGCCCCAACCTCTCCTGAGGCAGAACAGAGCTGTTTTCAGACACCTCTTCATAAAGAACATCAACCTTGGCAGGTGGGGTGAGCATCCTGCTCTGGCTTGGAGAAGCTGGCTTGTTTCTACCCTGCCCAAGCCCTGGGAAGGGAAAGCAGGACAGATGGAGGTGTCTGTACAGCTCCCAGCATCACCCAGGGAATGCTCCCTGCTACAATACAATTAATGAGTCAAAACTGCAAATCATAATGCTCTGGAAATTAAAGCCAACTCCAGAAGAAATTAGTGAAAGAAAAGGTTATGAAAAGCAGCTGCGGGACCTGGGATTGTTCAGCCTGGAGAGAAGGAGGCTCAGGGGAGACCTTCTGGCTCTGACAGCTCCTGACAGGAGGTTGGAGTCAGTGGGGGTTGGGCTCTGCTCCCAAGGAACAAGTGACAGGACTAGAGGAACTAACCTCAAGTTGCCCCAGGGAAGGTTTAGGTTGGAGCTGAGGAACAATTTTTCCCCCTCCAGGGTTACCCAGGGCTGTCCCAGGCTGCCCAGGGCAGTGGTGGAATCCCTGGAGGGGTTTCCAAGCCATGGAGCTGAGGGACATGAGTCAGAGGTGCCCTGGCAGTGCTGGGGGAACAGTTGGACTTGATGCTCTAAAAGGGTTCTGCCAACCCAAGTGATTCTATGATCAAAGACAAGGTAAAGAAAGCAAAATGAAGAGAATTGCACATATTTTGAGAAATGAGAGCAGTTGTTTTCAAGCTCCAAGCTTCCAGAGAGCTCAAAGGGATTCCTCATTCAGCCCTGAATGGCAGCAGGAGAGGCAGTTAGCACTGCCAGGCTGTGCCCAGGGGTCTGGAAAAGGGTTTTGGGTCTTCTTGTGTTTGATGCAGTGGGGAAACATTTGTGATGCCCTCAAGGTGTGTATCTCTCTGCTAGGTATTATGGGGCAGGTTTTCAAGCAAGCTCCACATCCTGGATGGTGACCTCCTTAGAAAATCTGGCCTTGCCAGTTGCTGCCATGCTCCTGAAACTCCTGGCTCGGGGCAATTTTGAAACTATGGCCCCACCTGTCCTCGTTTTGCATCGCTATCAGCTTCAGAAAATCTTTAGCTTGGCACAGTTTCAGCATTGTTTTTAATTCCTCCTGCCAGGTGGTGGTGGTGGTGGAAACATGCTGTCCATGATGGCTTGGAACAACTTAATCTTGTGTATTTGGACCCAAACCAACGTGCTGTTCCTACAGGCTAATAAAAAAAAAAAGAAAAGCTTATTTTATTTTCTCAATGTGAATGGGCTGGGGTGGTTTGAAAGGGATTCCAGGGTCTGATGAAAGCAGGCTACCTGTCTTGCTCCTTGTTGAGACTGGTTGGGGCAGGCTGCCAGGGACAGCTGTTTCTTAATTGCAGAGACACTCATCTTGTTCTGACACCACATGCAAACATTAATGTTTTTCTGCAAATATGAATTTGGAGACTCGACTCTCTGGGCTTTCAAAAGCTGTAGGCATGTTGGTGCATCAGGAGAGGCAGATGGAGGGGCAAAGTCTTGGGGACACAGCTGATTGGAGAGACACAGCAGAGCCTGGTGTTACCTGCTAGGCTGATGACACAAAATGGAGCAGCAGACATTTTCAAACACCACCACCAAAGGCCAGGAGGCAAAGCCAAAACGATTGGTACATATCAAGATCAGTAACGTGGACACCCTACTTGGGCCACACGCTTCCTGGTGGGAAGCTTCAAATGAGCACCACTGGTGCAGCTTCCTCACCCACGTGGTGATCCCAGGAAACATTGGGATTTCCTTCTGAGCTACCTGGGCTTGGACAGCCCATCAGGATCTACTCCTGCCTAACACCAGTGGAAGCTGCTGGTTGTCTGAGCCCTGGACGTATCTGTGTGGAGGCAGCATCGGCTTCTGCGCCCGACCTGCCTCCCACGCCTGCTCCAAAACCCATCCCAAATTTTCCACCCCAGGAAGCCCGTCTGCGTGTTTGGGTGGGAGCACTTCTCCAGATTCCCAGCTCTGCGTGGCTTTCGGCAGAGGGTTTTATTTTTGGTCCTAATTCCTAAAGCCAAAAAACTCTGCTCCTCCCTTTGCTCCGACCGCCAGCGCTGGGAGGCTGCTGTAAACACTGTCTGGGGCATGGAGCTGATAGGGAGGATGAGCTGGGAGGGAAACTCCTGCAGCAAGGAGGGGCTGCGGGGATGGGCATGATACACCCCCCTTGGTCTTACTCTGATTTATAATTAAGGTTTCCCTGGCGTAGACATGAGATCATCAACAAAAAGGACCTTGAAATATCTCCATTTCTTGTCCAAGGCATGACATTTAAGGTTGCCCCTACTAAAGAGAGACCTTGGGCAGAAAACAGCAGCTGGAATAGTCAGTGTTGGTCATCAGCTCTTTGTCTACCTCTCGCTCATCCTCAATCCCAGGAGAAATCCTATGGAATTTAACAGGCTTAAGCAGTAGCTTCCAGAAAGATTAAATTGAGTCACTGCTCTAAAAAACCCCCACAATGTACGAGAGGGATCTTTCTAAAGCTTCCTTTCAAAAACCTGCAGCGGGTTAATCCTTCTGCATTACATTAAACGGGTGATTCAAATGATTCATAAACAAAGGCCAGGGCTGCTCTGGAAACTTTCCCTTGCACAGTTTCCCTGCTTCGGAATGTGGGTTTTCACCACATTTATGGACCAGCCAAAGCTCCAGGCCAAGAAAGACTTTTGATGCTTTACCTTATGGTATTCTCATGTAAGGAAACTTTTCCTTCACCAGTACAAAGTGATGCTTTGCTGATACTACACCCCTGGAAGCCACTGCTGGTGAGGACAAGACCTTGGTGTCTTTGAAGCTTTTTTTTGAGACCAGCAGTATAATAATAAAAATAAAATAAAATAAAAATAATAATAATAAAAACAAAACAAAACAAACAAAAAACCAGGAGGAGAAAAAGGTGCCACAAGCCAGTGCAGTGAACACACACCACAGGGAGAGAAAATCAAAGCAGAGGAGCTGATAAACCCATTTCCCTTCCAGACCCCAACACATGGTGTGTAACACTGGTGGGCTTGAAGTGCACCTTCAGTAAAATTATTCCCCCCCCTTCCCTTTTCTGGCTTGTACAGGGTTCTTGGGGTTTTTCCTTTCTTTTAAACCTTTTACCTCCCCTGTGCACACTCCATTTGCAGAATTTACAACTTCCTAATTCTCCTTAAAATCCAGAGTGGAACTTCACAACTGGAGCAGAATGGGGATGAGCAAGCACTTGCTGCCCAAATGGTACAGAAAGGAAAGCAGTCCAGAAAGGGACTCAGCACAGCAAATATATCTGAGCCACACTTAGGCCCTAAAATTAGAAAATGAGTTTTAATTGAATCTTAAATGGGTTTGACATTAAACATATGCTGGAGGACTTTGCTAACTCGGTGCCCTGGATGACACAGAGAAGCAGCAATTGGCCTTATTCCCACCCCAAATGGCATGTGGTGGGTGCCCAGGAGCTTATTGCCTACTGGTGCTGCTGCTGCCCTTACACCCAGGCTGATGTTCTCCATCAAACTGTGACTGCACACTTGGAGCAGACCCAGGGACCCTCTCACCCAAGACACAGGGCTTTGGCCAGTGGCTGTTTCTGAATTTCTCCACTGACCAGCTGCAGGGCATCAAACTCTAACAACTTATTTAAAAGCAGGGCTTTTGTCCTGTCACCCAAATTCCCAGCAGTAGGAAAAGCTGGGGTACAAAGTTCAGGTGGTTTTAACACCACTCTGCCCATCCCCCCCAGTCACACCGTGATGGAAAAATACCTGGGCACTAGCAGCAAGGTGCTGTTGTCCTTCTCCCTCCTTGCACTATGGACAAGGTGTAAATCATAGAATCATAGACTGGCTTGGAAGGGACCTTTAAAGGTCATCTAGTCCAACCCCCTTGCAGTAAACACAGACATCTGCAACTAGAGGAGGTTGCTCAGAGCCCTATTCTGAGGTGAGGAGGAGAAACAATTTACTGCCCTCTGAAAGAGGTGATGGCTCATTTCCTGCTTAAATAGGTGCCCTGGTGTTCCCAGCTGAAGCTGCTTCCTCAGTCATTAGAATCACAGAATTATCTGGGCCAGAAGGGACCTTTCAAGGTCACCTGGTCCAACACCCCTGCAGGGAGCAGGGCCATCTGCAGTCAGAGCAGGGTGCTCAGAGCCCCCCCAACCTCCCCTGGGGTGGTGCCAGGGATGGGGCAGCTCCCAGCCTGGCCTCTCAGGAGGGGGGTTCCAGTCCTCTCAGCATTGCTGGATCTTCAGGTGTCACCCTGCCTGCTGAGAGCTTGGCTGGAAAGCACCGTGCTGTGCTTTGAAGCCCAGGGCCAGGCGTTGGTGTCCAAGTGTCCCTGGTGATGCCACCAAAGCCTCTGTTTACCTTTCTGCCTGACACACTTAAAGGGAATATTATGATTTTGTCAGTCAAATACCGGGGCTCTGCTGAGGAATATTTTCTGTCTGCGAAGGGGAAAAAAAAGTCTGTTTGTCCCAGCCTCAGCTGGAGGAGGCTGATCCACAGTGCTGGCTTTCCACACACACAGATTTCCCTCTGGAATACCCTGGAAGTGACAGCAATAATCCCAGGTGCTGGAGCTGCCCTTTGCCACGTGTGTGCCAGGAGAGCGAGGACAGCACGGGCAGGGAGCAGGGAGCTGAGCCAGCTCTTCAGTTGTGTTTGTTGCTTTCTACACAGCTCATTTTGGGTTTGAGTCTGGTGGAGCAGCAAATCCACCTCTTTCTCCTGCGTTCCCAGCACTGCAGACACGGGCTATATGGTTTACTGGAACTGGCTTGCCCCAAAAGTTTTTCATTAACATTATGCTGTGAAAAAATACACACATCAGCCACACAAGCATGTGGTTTCAATCCATGAAAACACTGATTCATAACGTGTTTAGCAAACATTTTCTCCTGCATCTGCAAACAATAGCTACTTCCAGACTTTCACTGGCCCGTGCTTGGTGCTGCTAAATGCAGCAGAGATTTTACCCTTCCCAAAATCAAAAGAGTGACATTTCTTTCTGAGTGACAGCAGCCCCTCTGGATGGCTCTGCCTTTTGCCTGCTTCCCAGCCATCCCCACCAGCTTGGAGATTTCACCTTCTGTCCCGATGCCCTCAGTAAATGGGGAAATCACAACTGTCTTTGGGGCATCTATCACATCTGCCTTTGGCTGCAGAGGCTGCGAGAGCTCTGAGAAGGGGCTCAGGCCACCCCAGCTGCTTAAGAAGTGAAGTAGAGGGAAAGAACAGGGAGGCTATGGCCAGGGTCAGGCACATGGGGTAACTGAGCCCTGCCAGCAGCCCCGAGCAGGTCAGCCTTTCAGCCTTGGCATCCCCCAGCAGGTCTGTGTTCTGTCCTTGGCAGCAGCAGTGACTCAGTAGGGGCTGAAATACCAACTCCTGCCCGAACCACTCGGGGCAGCTGTTAAAATATCCTGAGCTGAACAGGCCCATCAATTAATTCCCTGAAAAACAACAAAAGCCTCTTGTTCAGGGCTGGTTTCCTGCAGAAGGGAGGTGGCCGAGGTGACACAGGGACTGGGGTAACCCCTGAGCCACGAGAGAGAGAACCCAAAGATGGTGACATTCCCACAGATTCCAGGAAAAGCCTGAGGGTCCCCTTTTCTGCCTGGTGCACACACTCCAAAGCAGATTCTACTCGTGATTCTGAGGAGGCAGAATTACTCACAGGTGGTTCTTTTCACAAAAATACATACGGGCTGAGGCTGAGAACATATGGTCATGTTAATAACAGAGCCGAGGTTCCCTCTTACCCACACAGTCACCCAGCAGATTGAGGGAAAACCACCTTGAACAAGAACTGCCTCCTGCCCCGGGGTGCATGAATCACCCCGAACCAGGTCACCCTGCTCCTGCAGCCCTGCCCAATAAAATTAGCCATTTATGGCTATGAGGAGATAGGATGAGGGAGGGATTTAATCCCTTGCTTAGACGTTGGGGATGAAACCACAGACTTTCTCCCCCATTACACCAGGACTAAAGCACATTTTTGCAGGATTCATGCAACAAAGCCCAATGTAATGTCTGGAGAAGGAGTTTTGGTCACTTTTTTTACACAGCTGTCCCCAACATTGATGCTTGTGAATGAGGAGGATGCTCCACTGCATCCCCTGTGGAGCTCACTCACAGTGGCCAGCCTGGTTATGTCTTACTCTGACCTCCTTCCCCACCTTAGTCACCTCTTCCTCCTCTTTCTTCTCCCTTTCTACCCAACCATCTTTCTCCTGGATCAAGGCATGATGACTGCAGGCATTTCTCCTTCACCTTTCTTGTTAATTGCCAATTAAACAGGGGAGCAGCCCAGACCCCATGCTGACACACATGGCCCCAGAGCTGGACCTCTCTAGTGTATCCTCCTGGTTCTCAGAGGAGATCCAGGATTAAAATCTGTTCTGCTGACTCTCCCCTGCAGCATCCACCTTTAGACCTTCAGCTTTCAATGCTGGGAGATGCTTCTTGCAAAACATGCCCAGGATCACACCACTGACAATGAAAACATCTTAGTTTGGAGGTTAGAAGAGCCAAATTCATGGGCTGGATTTAACTTCTCTGGAAGATGGGGGACTGGAGAGGATGCAGGAAACAACACAGGCTTTATTTTATCCTGTGTTAAAAGCGATGTCTTATTTCAAGTTGCAGCATAAGGCAGGAAGGGTAAACTAGCTGAAAAACAGTGTTTTGCAGTGGAGAGCCCCAGATCAAACCAGAAAGCAAAGGGGCTCCAGCTCTGGAAACAGCACCAGAAATAGTGGGGGGTTGAGGCAACACCCTCATTCCTGCAACGCTGGACCAATATCACCCACTTTAGGAAAACACACCTGATTAGATTTTCCTAAAATTAAAGTTAATTGGAAAATACAGCCACTTGGAATCTGGCTAAAAATAAATCCCCATCCTCCCCCAGCATCCTCCTGTAAGGGGCTGTTTTTGGGTTACTGGAGTGTTCTTGGGAGAGCAAAGCACAACAACCTCCCTCTCTTTTGATCCTTCCCAAGGAAATCTCAGCGTGCGCGGGGTGAAAATCCAGCAGGATAAAAATAAATGCTTAATCTCTTACAACAGCCAGTAAAACAAAGGTGCACGGAAGATTGACTTTTATCGCAAATTTGCCACAGTTGATTTTTCCAGCTAAGGATGTTCCTTCTCTGCTGGGCTTTAAATTTGCCTGCATGAAAGCACTATGGAAAGCTGAAGCAAATGAGTGGAGGTGTGAAATCAATATACATAAACTCAACGGCCGTGAGCCCCGAGGCTGAGGTTTGAGCTTGCTGGGCTTCATGCAAAATGAGCTGTGACCCCTCTGACTCTGGGCCAGCCTGCAGACACACCTTTCACCTCCCACCTTGGCTAATTCACCTTTGCTTTGTGGTAGTGGGACAGCAAACTCAGCTTATGGTCCCCAGGATAGGCTTTCATCATTGCAGGCGTGGGAGAGACTCTATGTACTCTACAGTCAGCCCAGGAGGGATAGTTTTGTCCTGGATGCTCAGGAGGGTTTGGCAGGATCTGTGGTTTTGGCAGGATCTTTTACTATGATATTAAATTTCCTTCCAGCTCAAAAGATACCGTAGTATCTCCATACATGTACTCCAAGCCAGAGCTTTAGGATGGAATGAATCAGCGTGGGTCCAATTACTTTTAAAGGATGGTTGTATTCATTAATTCTTAGTAATTTCAGTTCTCTGAGTGGCCTAGGTTTAGGTAAATTTTTCTATTACAAGGAATAGATAGAGGATCCAACAGGATTCTCCAGCAAACCAGGACAGTTTCTGCCTTAAAACCAACCTCTGCACCAGGGAACTTTTTCTCAGTGAGGGTGCCAGAGCCTGGAAGGGGCTGCCCAGGGGGGTTGTGGAGTCTCCTGCTCTGGAGACACTTAAGACCTGCCTGGATCTGTTCCTGGGTGACTTGGTCTAGGTGACCCTGCTCTGGCAGGGGGGTTGGACTGGATGATCTTCTAGGTCCCTTCCAACCCCTAATATCTGTGAATCTGTGAATCTGTGAACGGGGAATCAGCAGCTCTGTGAACTCCCTGGAGTAGCAACACAAACTCCCCCCCAGATGCCTGCAAGTCACTGCATCACTCCACAAACTCGGATGGTAACAGCCAAAAACAAAACCATAAAATCCTCGAGCCCCCCAACCACTACAGAAGCGGCGAAGTAAATGGCGAAACCAGCGGGATGAGAGGAGCTGCCAGAGCTCCGGAGCCTGCAGCAGGCGGGAGGAGGAGGAGAGGGGGTCCCAGCGGCACCCGCACGGTGCGGGGCCCGTTGCCGGTGTGCGGGCTCTCTCTTGTGGCCGGCTGCGGGCATCACACGGGGCTCGCTGCGCAGCCCACAGTCCATCTGGGGATGCCCCGGACCCCAAGAACGGGATGCTGGGGGTCTCTGGCAGGTCTGTGATTGACTCGATGCCTTGTGCTCTGCATTGTGACCCGTGCGGCTGCCCGGGGAGGAACCCCCGTAAGATGCAAGACAGTTTATCCTGCTCCCCTCTGGGATGGGGGCTCCTGTCCCCACCGGTGTGGGCCAGGCTCATAGACTCACGAATCGATTTGGTTGGTAGAGACCTTTGAGGTCATCCAGTCCAACCATCCCCCAGCACTGCCAGGGCACCACAGCTCCACAGCTTGGAAACCCCTCCAGGCATCCCAGGGGCTCCACTCCTGCCCTGGGCAGCCTGGGACAGCCCTGGACAATCCTGCAGGGGAAGAAATTGCTCCTCAGTTCCCACCTAAACGTTCCCGGTTGCACTTTGCCCGTGCTTGTGGCTGGGTCCCTCTCTGCACGTGTGGTGGGGAAGGTCACCCTGTGCCAGGCGGTGGCAAGCAGCACCCGAGAGCTCCCTGACCTCAGGCAACCCCTCTGGATTTTGGAGCCAGGGAGGCTCCCGGCGGTGCAAGCTGTGGTGTGACCCAGAGAAGAGCTGGTGGCTGTTCCCTGCAAGTGCTCAGACAGCACATTAATAATCCTGAGTGACAGTGCTTGCAGGGACCAGCACACTGAGCTAACAGCCACGTTCAGAAACGGGAAGGTGTCCATATGCTTTGGTGATTGCATTGCCCTCCCTTATTGCACCACATATGCTGTGCTGTTTTGCACCTAATAGATTTCTAAATTGGCTCTTTCTATCCGAGTGGTCGCCTTAAGTGTTTCCATATCACATCTTTTATGACTAATAAGGCTTCCATTTACTTAACCTGTGCTGCAACGTGTGTGGGACACGTTTGCATCCCAGCACCGGCCATGTCCTGCTCAGCTGCCCTCCCTGATGCTCCATGTTGCTGGTGCTGTGCCATTCCATGGGGCTTGGGTACATGAGAGCAGCTCCATCCCAGGGATAGGATGTCCTGTGGGATGTGAGGGGAGACCTTCTCACTTGCTACAAAAACAAGGAGGAACCGGCCTCAGGTTGCCCCAGGGGAGGTTTAGATTGGAGCTGAAGAACAATTTCTTCCCCTCCATGGTTGTCCAGGGCTGTCCCAGGCTGCCCAGGGCAGGGGTGGAGTTCCTGGGATCCCTGGAGGGGTTTCCAAGCTGTGGAGCTGTGGTGCTGAGGGACACGGGGCAGTGGTGCCCTGGCAGTGCTGGATTAATGGTTAGACTTGACCTTAAAGCTTTTTTCCAACCTAAGTGATTCTGTAATTCTATGTCCCTGGGGCTCTCTCAGCATCACACTTCAGACTCTTTTCACATGTCCCCTGTTCAGGAGCTCTTTTCTTTCAAGGCAAGACAAGAGGAAGATGCAAGACTAACTGCTCTTTTTGTCACTCTGCAGGCCTATAGAAATCCCCCTGTTCGAGAGGAGCACAGCCCAGAGGGACCTCTCTCAGGGTGGGTTTACACCAAGGCAAGGGGATGAAAGAGCCTGTTGAGAAATTAATAGCAACAAACCAGCCCTGGCAGCATCTTTCAGGGCTGGGACCTGCTGACCCCTGAGCTGCAGGCTGGGGCTGAGCTAAGCAAACAGAAAACAAACAGTCTTGAAGAGCAACTTGCCCAGACAGGCTGTCTGGCCTCATGGAGAGTGGCCCAGAAAGGCACCACAAAGCCAAAAAACGGGACCAGACAGCAGGCTATGCCAGGTCTATCCCAGAGCCACGTGCAATGCCAACAACATTCAGCTGCCTCCATGGAAAATACCTCTCTCAAAATGCTTTGCATTTGCTCAGCCACAGGCAAACTCTGATGCCTACAAGGATGGACTTTCCCTCCCAATATTACTCTCCTCAGAACCTTGCAACAACTCTCAGCACTGGCAATAGTCCATAACAGGCATTTCTCAAGCACCCTGCCAGGTCCTGGCACCCCTGCAAGGGTTAATGGCAGGGTTCATTGCCCCAGCAAGGTGGAAGGTGCCCAGAGCAAACCAAGATGATGTTCCAAGATTGTTTTGTTTGATCAATGCTATTAAATAGATAGATTGTTTGGGGAAGGTTTTAATCTCAGCCCCCACATCTGTTCTGCATTTGGAGGCAGCAGTACGAGGCTGGGGGTGAAGAGCAGGTGCTGTGAATGTCTGGTGAACATTAGGGAACATTCACTCGGAGGCTCCAGAGCTGCCAAAAAGTGCACTGATTGGACAGATGTTACTTCATTACTGTCAACTCGTCATCCTGGATGTTTTAAGGGAACATTTGTTTGTTAAGGAAACACAGCTGTTACCAAGAAATTTGGTTTTCCTTTGCTTTTTTTTTTTGGCTGCAGGGCAAAGAAAAAGCCCAAGGTACCTGGATACCTGAAAAGCCCCTTTCTGGGCAGCATCCTGCAGCTGAGGAATGCTCAGGCCCTCGGGGACCTTGCCCAGCCATCAACCACCACAGGGCTCAGTCCTGTCTAAACCCTCCTGGGCATTATCTGTCTGACCTCATCTTCAAAGTTTCCACCTGACTGGTGTCAATGCTCTGGTTGTGGGGTCACTGCTGGAGCCACCCACCAGAGGTGGCTTTTTCATGGGCTCCTGGGTGCTAAAACCTTCTTCTCGCTCAGGCTAAGGGCAGATCTTCCAGAAATGATCCCCAAAAAGCAACTTGTTTCAAGGAGCTGCATGGATGGTGCCATCCAACAGCAGAGTTACCTGGAGGAGAATCAGAGCATGGTTTGGCCCACAGCCCTGGCATGGAATTCCTCCCCAGAGGGTACACATAGGTGGTAGCTTAGCAGAAGCTGATGGTGCAGTTTTCAGAGGAGCAGGCAGCAGCTCACAGGCAGGTGCTGTGCCAGCCTCAGAATCCATAGCGTGCAAGATGGAGTGGGCAGTGAATATCTCCTGGAGTAGTGAGAGCACTTATTAGCAAAGTCCTGCTTTATTAGGTATTTAACCCAGAGCAAGTCTCATTTTGCTTCTCCCCTGTGCTATAAATACAGCTGCCAATACCTGCTGCTAGGAGGGTTGGGAGCTGAGCACCTCATCCAAGCATCCCCTTTGTGACACCTTCCAGCCCAGGACTTCTGGAGCCACTGAATTGTGTCAGCTTAGACAGCACCTGATCAATTCTGAATTATCATCTTCCCATCTATTAGCACACTAAATGATTGCCCTGCAACCTCCTCATCTGTATCTATATGTCCTCCCCGTGCCTTGCACAGGCTTGTTTTCCCTTATCGATTTTTACCCTCAGGCTTTTCCTCTTTGATTGATTCCCCGGGAGAGACGTGCAAATGAGGAGTCAAACATCTTAATGACTTGAGAACTCCTTATCGAAGGAATTCACTGCTCTGAATAACCTCCCTCCCGCTGCTGGGTGAGAGTTTAACAGCCGATAGGCTTTGTCAGGGGGAGCAGCCTAGACATCCAGGAGTATGAAAGTCTTTCTTCTTTCATTTCATTCCCCTGGATGCAGGCAGTGAAAGAAGGTGTCTTGATTTGATACCTCTTTATAACCTAATTTCTGCTTCCCCCCCAGGTGCTGCTCTGACATTAAGTCCAAAAGAGGAAAGCTCTTCTCAACAGTGTCCTGCAAAGCTACCAGAAAAGGGAGGTTCCTGCTCCTGCTGCCTGGAAACAGCTCTCTGGTATCGTGTAAGGTTGGAAGATGATCTTGCACATCAGCAGTGGTGCCTCAAGCAGGGAAGAAATCGGTTTCTGGGATAAGATGCCAAAAGAAAAGAGAAAACACCAACAGCAGTCTCATGCAACGTGTACTGTTCCTGTACCATCTGCAGAGAACTATTCCTGAGGGCTCTGGTGGGTTTCCAGCTATGCAAAACTTCTTGTCCAGCAAATGATGGTTTTCAAGTCTATTGAAACCACTTCTGATAAAATATAGCTGCATAGAAACACCAGAATTTTGATGGAGGCAGAAATCCATCCATTAAATCCATTGATTAAATCTTCTCAAAACCAAGACACAACCAACCACCCCAGCCATGGGAACAGCTCCTGTCTCTCTATTCAACCAAATCACCTTTCAAACGTGGACCTGGCCCAGGCAAGAGAAATCCACCTCCTGAAGCACAGACTCCCTTCTCCTTCCAACAACGGAGCCAGGAGAGAAAAAAAATAAATATCCCTACAAACCACAACAGCCGGAGAGTTCAGAAAGCCTCTCAAACTGCTCAAGATTTACCCAGCCTTAATTGGCATTACGGTCTGTAAACCCGCGCTGGTATTAGGCCATTGGGGACTGTTGATTTTTAGGAAGGAGTCCCCAGTGATTCCTTATTTAACATAAATGGGACACCACGATCCAGAGTTTCCCATCCTCAGTCCTAAAAATGGGGAATTGCCTGATGTCCCCTCCTACCCATGCTCCTGTTCAAGAATTGCAGATCGGGTGCTGGATGTACCTGAACTCCCAGGTTTTTCCCTGCCTTTATTAATGTTAAATAAAAGTTGGATGCTCTTTGCAGTTACAGCTGGAGCCAGAGACTTTCAGAACGAATCTGCTGAAAATGAGTTTTATATACTGACTGGCTGAATGGATAATTAAACAAATAACAAAAGTGAAATGCAATTTGGTTTTACCTCCTGGGAACATTATTGTTAGTTTATTCTTTTTATCAGAAGACTTAAAAAAACCCACCACAACCAAAAAAAACCCCAACAACAAAACAAACAAACCCAACTATGCAATTTAACAATATTGCTTTTGTAAACAATTTGAAAATCCAATAACTGTAAAACTTATGACATGTTATTAAAATGTCTTTTTTTTTTTTTCTTTACAAGTGAAAACGCAATTCCAATCTCAGATGCTATAATTTAATTACACACTTTAGGTTCTAAAGATATCATAATTCTTCGCACTGAATACATTCAATTTAATGTCCTTCTGGCACGTTTAAGAAGCTCAGGCATTGCTGAGCACATTGGTCCAGTTTCACACCAACTTTCCTTGCTGGGTGCCTCACTCTGCCCAGCTGGGGGAGGTTCAGGGAGAGCAGGAGGCCATCCCATGTCCCCAGCATCCCCTGGCCTGGCTGGGCTGATGCACAGCCCTGACTGGCTGTGGGAGGAGGTTTGGTGGGTTTCTTTCTGAAACACCCAACAGATATGATGCCAGAGGTGGTGATGGGCGGCACCAGCAAAAAAAATTAAGTGCTGAGTTGGAAAAGGGGAGTGTAGGTGGTGATGTGCCCAAGCCCAGCTCACAAGGACTTTGACCATGGAATGACAGGATTTTTTGGGTTGGAAGGAACCTTTAGGATCATTGGATCCAACTGTTAACTCAGCACTAGCAGGGCATCACTAAAACATGTCCCTCATCACCACATCTACATGTGCTCCAGACCCTTCCTCACCTTCATTGCCCTTCTCTGGCCACACTCCAGCCCCTCAATGTCCTTTTTGGAGTGAGTGGCCCAAAACTAAACCCAGTATTGGAGGTGCAGCTCCCCCAGTGCTGATGGGGATATGGAAAACAGGATATTTGCTTTCCTTCCCCTAACCCGGAATCCTGGGTGGCATAAATTCAAGGGGAAACCACACTGAGAAGCAGAGAAACAGTTGGAGCTGAGGAACAATTTCTTCCCCTCCAGGGCTGTCCCAGGCTGCCCAGGGCAGGGGTGGAGTCCCTGTGACCCCTGGAGGGGTTTCCAAGCTGTGGTGCTGAGGGCCATGGGCAGTGGTGCCCTGGCAGTGCTGGGGGATGGTTGGACTTTTCCTTAAAGCTCTTTTCCAACCCAAGTGACTCTAAATCCAGACCCGAGGGTCTTCAGCCATGACCTTCAGCAGAGCAGAAGCAGGACCTACCCTGGTACCAAGAATGTTTCCACCACAAGCACTAATCTGAACAAAATTTAAACGCTAACGAATAAATAAAGGCAAGCTACAGTGAACTAGTAATAAGGTACCTTTAGATGTTCATTATGTTGGATTTCCAGGCAGTTAAATAGTTTAATGCATTTCCCTTTGGCTCACATATCAATCTCTCAGCCTGTCTGGAAATAGAGTCTGATGCCCTCCCCCGTTAGACATTACTGGTGCAATGCCTCAGTGGCACCAGCAGTGCCTCTCCCACCAGGTAGGGGCTGTGATTCATCGACAGCCACGGCGTGCAGATAATTGATGGCGAGTGATTGTCAGCGGGTGATGATTATCTCTTCGGGTTGTCTGCAAAACAATTAATGGCGGCGAGAAGAATCCCTTTAATTAATCATTTCCCCTAAAAGAAACGCGCCCGAATAAAAGACGTCGCTGCGTGGCTGCTGGCAAAGGCTGCCACGTGTTCCCCCCGTGGAGCTGATGGGGTGGAAGAGGCACCAGAGAGGCTGAAATGGGTGGGTGCCAATTGTCTTTCCTCCAAACTTGAGCCATGTGGGAAGTTTCTTAAGGAATGGATTGACTTCAGCTACCAAGGGCTCCTGAAGTGAGCGGGATGCTGGGGACCAAGCCATGTAGCAAGAGGTTCTCCTCGGGTGTGAGTTTTTCCTGCCCCTCTCTTGGGGGTAGCACATTTAATTGGGAAGCAATGAGATGTTCCACTGCCCTTGTCTCCATCACAGCAGAGCCCTGGGTCTCCTGTGGGGATGAGAGCACAGGTCAGTGCTCTACTGCTGGACCCTCCAGGCTACCTCTGCTCTCACCCACCTCAGTACAGACTTTCTTTTGTTCCTATTCAAGCTCCAGGGTTGCCCTGAAGACTTCCATTTGCACCATACGGTGGGTCTCAGTCCAGATCCACCCGCAGCAGAGGCCAGTTAGCTGCTCTCTGTGTTCCTGATGCTCACACAGCATCACCAAGCAGCAAGCCACCACCCCCAAGACACATAAACCCTGCTGCAGAGAGACACTGCTCCTTCCAACGCTGCATGTTCATGCTGGAAAACTGCTGATGCCATCTGGGATGAGCAACCATGAAACCCTATCCAGATGGGATGCCACCACCCCACATGCCAGCTTGGCATTTGGATGTTTGAGGTGCTTGAAGGGTTCCTGCCTCCTGAAAAAAGAGCTTGTGCTAAAGTATCTCATAGGGCTGAGCCCACCCACCTTTAGCTGCTGCCAGACTATGGGGTGTAAATCAGGTCAGAATTCTGGCCTTCAGAGAAAACAATGGGCAAACACACAAAAAGAGAAAAACAACCCAGGTAGGTGATAAAAATAATAATGATGTATTTCCATCCTACCCATAAATAATCCCAAGTAGAAAAATACCCAAGATGTGTCATAAACCGAGAGCATTTTAAGAATGCTCAAAGTTTCTTAAATTAATTTTCTTCATTTTACTTTATTAAAATTGCTTTCATTTATCTCCTCTGTTAAATATTTTATTTTTCCATATTAATGGCCGCAATTTCGACTGCAGCTTGTTTCTGTCATTAACACTGTACAAACTTAATATCATTAGTAGTTTTTTCCCTTAATTATGTGAGTGGAGAAGAAAAACATCAAAGTTTCCGTGAAATTGGAATAGTATATCTAAATTGCCTCATGTTTATTTTAACATTAACAGTAAATGAAGCTAATGGGCTTCTATATTATTAAAAGCAGCCATTTGTGTCCTGCCTGCTGTAATATATAGCAAAGCCTTAAAAGATGTTAAATAATTAGTTATTTAATAGGGATGTGCAAAATAGATCAAACAAAAGGCAAACTTCCTGGTGGCAGAAGCTTCGGTTCAAACCAGGGCCCCTGTGCGATGCCTTAAAATTGGCTTTTTCCTACGCACATCGCACGTCCCACTGTTAATCTGATTGCTTTCATCTCCAGCAGGCCCACAGGGCTCCCAGTCTGGCAGCCTAGGGACACTGGAGTCGCATGCCCAGGAGCTCTGGTGATGATGGTGTCTGGAGGATGCGGCTTCAAGTTGCCTGGGGCAGGGGGGGCGGGCTCAGAAACCTTCTGAGGGGGGGCTCAGAAACATTCCCTCTTCCCCAGCCAAAGGTTCCTGCTCTGCAGGAGGTGAAGGGGGTGATGCTGATGGAGAAAACCACTGATGCTGACGGAGAAAACCACTGCTACGGTCTAAGTGTGAGAGCACCAAGGGTACCCTCATGCTTTGCAGGTGCACTCCACTCAAGCCAGCCCTTGCCAAGCGTACAACAGGAGTTAACTCCAAAATTCCACCACCAAACGCATCCTCCTGATGGTCCCTCTCCCTCCCTCACTCTGCTTCAGCACTTGAAAACCACCGTTAACCACCTGTATCTCCCTTTCCCGTTTGCTGCTGTGCTGGGGAGGTTCGTGCACTCAAATCCAGCCTAAAGAAAGGGTGTGCAAATGACAGCGTTTCTCTCTTGCCACCTATTGGTGCTATTAAAAGTGTGCCTGGAATTAATAACAACAAAAACCTCTGCAGCTTATCAGAGTCCATAACAAACGGCAGGTTTGCAGAAGACCTTGGGAAAAGGCTTGGAAGGGGGGAGGGAGGACAAGGGGAGGGAGCACACCTGGGAATGACAGAAAGCACCAACACTCCCTGGTATAACCCAAGCAAAGTTTAACTCCCAGGGGTTAATTTTCATTTGCTGCTCGTCTTGCCCTATTTTGCAAAGTCTTTTTTTTTTCTGGGCAGCTTGCTCCCCCAGCACCAGCCCCTCGTGTAACTCTAAGTCCTGGCCAGCAGAACGATGCTATTTCCTGTGCCTGGGAGAAATGGAAAGCCGTGGGGATAGGGATCTCTGCCTCCCTGCAACACGGGCTGCACATGGAGGACTGGAAAAAAAGAAATAAACTGGCCCCGTATTGCAAAGCCACAGGAATTTGCCATCTGAGGAGCGCTGGAAAGGGAAGAAATCACTGTGTGGTTGTCACTCCCGTCTAGGAAAACTAGTTCACACCAGCAGACTGGGTGTTTACACCAGGCTATGGTGGTCTGGTTGTTCTTTCGTCACCCACGTGCATATGGCTTCAAAAAGTAGCCCCCAGAAGTCAAATGCAGCTTGAGCAAATGGGTATGGCAGAGGAGTGTGCCGGGGATACCAGTGTGAATAAAGATGAGGGGTTCTGTTGAGTATCTTTGCTCTCCAACCTTCATCTGGGTCAGGGAAGGAGGAGGTAAAGTGGGTGAAAAGAAGAATTGTTCAGGGAGGTAGGAAATTTCTCTAAAACGTCCAGATCTTGGACCTTGAGATGACCCTAGACTTGCATCTTGCAAGCTGGAGAGTTATCTGATCCAAAGCATCAGCTTTACACCTTTATTGGACCACAGTCTCCATTTGTCTGAGCCAAGGTCACACTTGCTAAGGTCCAAACTTCAACCCGATGGATAACCAACAGTGAAAGAGACACCCAGGAACAAAAGCATGAACCCATGGGTTTGAAGCAACACTGGGTGTCTGCTCTGTCCCCAGCTGCAGTTTTGGGGTGCTGCTGCACCTCCAGCCACATCCACACTCTTCACCCTACCCAATCCACGGCGGGTACCACCGTTCTTTCACACGAGGCAACAGCATCCAATGAGCTCCTGTGGGAAGGCAGAACTGTCCCCGCTCCATCCCGCACCTCTGGGCAGGAGGGACGGGGAGGAACCGTGGCCCCGTTGGCTGCAGGAGAATAATTACAGGGAAGTGGCAGCTTTTCCTTCTGCTTAACTTGCTTTGGAAGGAACAGTTGGGGGTACTACAGAAACTAATGTAAGGTAATGTAATCATTTACAGAAGATTTGTGGTAAATGAACGTTTGGCCTCTGGCCAAGCGCGCAGCCAGGGCTCATTACGCCGGAGGAGATGGCAGCGAAAGCTTTTCCACAGCCACTGTTTGTCTTTCATTTCATCTCATGTCTGACCCTCCTGACCTCGCCCAAGACTCCGCTTCGGCGCTGGCCTGATTTCAGCTGCGGCGAGCGCCGGTTGCAACCGACGGCGCGGGAACCGCTCGGCCTGCCGGACCTTCCGCGCAGCAACGAGCCGCAGCTTTCTCAGCCTCCACTACTTTCCTGAAGAACACATATTCTTGTTTCTTTTTCTTAATTTTTTTTCTTTTTTTTTTCCACATGAAAACAGCAGCGAGGGCCCTGGGATAGGGTAACTTAGCAACTCCACCGCAGGGATTAGGAAAATTGACTCCAGACCAAACTAAAACAGCAGAGTTTCCTGTTTTGAGCCACTCTGTACTATATTAAAATTATTTATGAAAAGGGTAAGAAGGAGGGGGAAGGATGGGGGAGCTGGGGCTGCTGCTGGGGGAGATGAGCCCGGTGGGATTTTTTCATCCTGCTATGGAGTTCACAGCAGAGATGGGGATCAGGATGCTGAGCCAGGTCTCAGCGACAGGACCCTGGGTCACCTGCCCATGCTAAGGTCGAGTCTCTCCAACCTGGTTAACTGGAAAGCATCCCAAAACTGCCCCTTGTATGGGGCACATCAATCATCATGGATTGATCTGACCTTCTGGGACAAACCAGATGAAGTCCACAAGAATGTGGTGGTTGATGTGCAAACATCATCCCTTTAATATACATGCTGATGTCTCGACTGCAGGCAAAGTTTGCAGTTCACGCAATTAAAAGATCTTTCCTTTCTATCTGAAGGAGACAAACCACAGAGCAAATTGGGTGCAAAGTACCACTGCTGTCCTGCATTGCCTGGCCTCCTGCTCGGCCAGGGCAGAGGCACCAAGAGTCTGCTTTATGTGACAGCCTTGAACCAGGGGCTGGAAGGATGTGGACAGGGAGGGTTTGAGGGAGGACTTGCCCCTACACTTTGTTTCCACTCTGGAGCCTGGAGATGTGCAGGGGAGCTGTAGCTTGAGCTCCCCTGATTGTTATTGTGTCTGAGGACCCCACCAGATGCAGGGGTGTCCTGGCCACCAACAGATGTGGGTGGAGGGGCAGCCCCTGTGCCCCTTGGGTTTTTCTGATAGAAGCAGTTCTGCTCCTCCCGTTGTGCCCCTGCAGTCAGAATGAGGCAGGGCTATTTTTTGGCACTTGCATTTTAATAATTTTTTTTTATTGCTACAGATTTCAAAGAGCTGCTTTTGTTTAAGGATTTTTGGTAAATGGAATTAAGCAAAAAACATTTCACTGGTTTCAAAACTCCCAAGTCTGCATGAGAGGAACAAAGCCAACGGGATCCACAGGCAGCAAACAGCTTGCTTAAAAACATCAGCAGGTTTAAAATAGTCCTTTGTCCCATGACTGCCTGTGTCACAGGCCTTGTTGGGAGCTCCTGGAATCTCTTCAGGGTATCTAAAACATGGTTACTGCACTATGGGATGTCCAACTGTTCCTCCAGCACTGCCAGGTCACCACTGCCCCATGGCCCTCAGCACCACAGCTCCATGGCTTGGAAACCCCTCCAGGGATCCCAGGGACTCCACCCCTGCCCTGGGCAGCCTGGGACAGCCCTGGAGGGGAAGAAATTGTTCCTCAGGTCCAACCTAAACCTCCACTAGCACAATTTGAGGTGGGTTCCTCTTGTCCTACTACTTGTTCCTTGGGAGCAGAGCCCGACCCCACCTGGCTCCAACCTCCTCTTAGGGAGCTGTCAAGAGCCAGAAGATCCCAGGTCCCTCAGCCACTCTCCACATGACTTGTGCTCCAGACCCTTCCTTATCTTCATTGCTCTTGTTCAGACCATCTACAGAGAAGGCCCTGGAGAGCTGCCTGAACTCAGCCTCCCTCAGAACATGTCTGTTGTTCCCTCTCACTCAGCCACTCTCACTCGTGGCCCTTTAAGCTGGGTTGGAAGCTCTGTTTCTATTCAGCTCCCAAGAGGACACCTGAAAACTACTCGTGTTTCCATGGGGGATTTATTATTTAAAAGGAGATGCGTCTTGGATGCGCAAGAAGAAAATTCAAAAGGCAGAGAAAAAGCACCTTGTCAGAGCCTGCTTCTCCTGCCATTTATCTTCTAGTCCTTAAGACATATTAAAATAGATTTAAAAGGACACTCTTTAAGGAACGCATTAGTGCTACAGAGGCTTTTGTTTTAATTAAGATAGGTATTGAAATCCTCCACAAAGCTTCAGTGGAATTGTTACAGGCTGCAGTTTTTGTCTTATGTGAGCTGCAGCCAAAACGCACTGTGGCCGTTATCTTGCTTATTAATTTAGTTCAATCAAATCAAAGCTGCTTTAATTTACAAAGCCATAAAATCTGCGAGCATCACTTTAGATCAAAGGACTAAAAACAGCCGAAACACAAGTGGAATGTTTATTTTGTACAATGGTCCATAACTGCGTTTATGTGATTTAAAAGCTTTTTGAAGCATGTGATAATATTACATGCATATAGAATTGTGTCCTTGTTGTGGATCATTACTCCCCACAGAGACCAAAAAGCATTTGCTGTTCAACTCCTACCTAAAATATTTCCTTTTACATTTTTTTTTTCTTGCCTTAAATGGGATCTGTATGATAATTTTTTTGCAGGGTTGTGTTACAAAATCATTTATTAAAAAGGGAGTGCTGCATGGTGAAAAGAAAAGCCAGAGGTTTTTTCAGCTTTGGATGATGGGAATGTTTGATAGTTTTCTGGTGCTGAAGGAGATGCTTCATGCAAGGGGTGACTTCTAGGAACCTAAATGCACATGGGCTGCTCAGAGTCTGCAAGGAGGAGCCCAGCATTGATCAAAAGCTCAATGTGCTGGGGCCAGTTTGCATCCTCCTACTGATACCAGCCCTACCTGGATGAGGGCTCTGTGCTGATGGGGAGAGCAGGGTGGCCCTATCCTGCTGGGATGGACTGGGATGCAGGTGAGATGCTCCAGTCTCCCAATGTCTGAAGGGTGTTCGATCTGGGTAGAAACCCACTCTGGTTTCCCCTTAAAAAAAAAAAAGACTAGAAAGCCCTGTGTTTTTAAGTTTCAGTTGTGTGTCTGTAAATAATTTGGTGCAACACTGCCTGCTCTACTGTGCTCGGGAAGGAATGAGAAGTATTTGCACGTTAACAAAGGAATTTAATGGGATGGAAAATGACGGTCGTTTTGAACATGAGGCTTTCTACCGTGTTCAAGAAATGGCACAAAGTGCTGAAAACCGGGATGCTTGTTTCTCACCTAACCATTAAATCCTTCCAGATGTGGGGAAAATGAAATATCTGTAACACGGAATAAGCCACCCCAGTGAACGGCCACCTCCTCACCAGCACTGTCTGCAATGCAAACAGATTTTGTCTCCATGTTGCATACTTTGATAGACTTGGGAATATTTCTGCTGGATGATGTTTTACACCAATGTTTAAGATTCTGGATTAAAACGAACCCAAACAAACACTCAAACCCAGAACTAAACATTTTCTCATCTTTCTTTTCTTTGACTTTTTTTACAGGAAACGGCGGTGAAAACAGAGGCAGTTGAAAAAAAAACCCCAAGTTGAAATGCAGAACTGAGGGTTTGTAGAAAAACCTAAAGAAATTAATACTGAGAAAATCAGCTGTAGTCGAACGATGGAAAACTCCCGAAACTGCCATGGCTTTCTAAGAAATCAAAACAACTCAGCCAGAGTCCTCTGTGCCACGGCTGGGTTTATGCAGCAGAACCTCAGGCTGCCAGAGTTTTAATAAAGGAGAATACGCCACTAAAAGTGTTTTTTAGCAGTTACCTGGCAAAGTTGGATGTTTCTGTGGATTGCTACCGACTCCCCCGTCCGGGCCCAGCGCCGGGTGAGCTGCTCCCCGGGAGCCGTCGCGGGTTTGGCAGCCGGAGCAGTCGGCTCACGCCGCCCTCCCTCGCTGCCATCCGTGCAGCAGAAAAGGCAATTAAGCTAACTGGATATTTTAAATTTTAGAGTCACTGTAAATAATATGGAGCATGAGTTATGCGATGAGGGCGACGGTAATTGCCGGCTTCTTCACTTTTTATTACCATCAGCACGCTGGGAGCTGTTTTATTGGCCCATTTGACTGTATAACAGCCCTGCTGGGGTACAGCTTGCCCTCCCTAAATCTGCCTTCGGGGCTGGGCTCTCCGGAGTCTCCCACAGGCTCCGTTTACCTGGCTGTCATCGCTTCCCGTCCCGCCAGCACCGGGGATGATTTAAACACTCTCCAACTCTATTTTCCATAGTAGGACCTGCATGCACCGTTGTTCGCCTGGAGATCTCTGGTGGGTGTTTGCACCCCCATTTCTCTGACACGCTGACATCAAGCACTGCTTCAAGCCTGACCCCCAGCTCCTGACTGCAATTCACACATCCTGAGGATTCCATTCACCACGAACTGAGGTCCCCTTCCAGGACCTGCTAAAAATCATCTGCACTTTGAAGCTAATGTCTGTTCAAATCAAAGCCTTTCATTCCCTACCCCCAGCTCAGGGGTGAGTGAATCCACCAGCACAACCCTTCTTCCCACTTGCCCTGGTGTACATAGGAGAGCATCCCGCTGCTGCACCTACACCACCATATACATCTGCTGCATCTATTTCTCTCTGCCAGTTGCCCAACGTTTTGCTGCAGAAAAAACTCTTCATCTCGTGGTGGCCAGGACGTAAACCACAGGCAATGACACACTACATGAACAAACCCAGTTGTTTATAACCCTCAACCCTCGTCCTGGTCCGTTACCGATTAATAAAAAGCAGGACAATTTCCTCCCTCCCCCTGCTTGTCCTTCAATCCGTTACTTTTCTTGTTGGTGCTTAAGATGGCTTTATAAAGAAGAGGAAACTTCAATGGCAGCAGATGGCAGATAAGTAGGAATGGTAAATAGTTTTAATTACTGCATAATGTAAGTGAGACAATAAAGGGGAGAGAGTGGGAACAAGCTGCTGCCATGGCAGCCCTGGAACTGTTGCGGGACCCAATTTGTCTGGAAGGCAGCATGTGTTGCTTTGAGTCTTAGGAGGGCTTTAAAAGAGAATGCCGAAAAATATTAATTGCATGGCTCATCTGCCCATCCATCTTCACAACCGAGTAACACGCTTCCTTAATTTCAGGGGAATCGTTTTCAAATGGGAATCATGCAAATGAGTATTTTAGCTATTCATTTGTTTTACTGCAAGCGCTTTGTGAGCAAATGGCCTACAGCTTGCAATGAATTAAAAGACACGGGCACTGGAGACCGATTTTTAATACAAAGTCTTGACACAGAGACGACCCCGACCGACAACACAGAAAATGTTGGCATAGCAACTTTGGGCATTTTCATGCAAATTGGCTCCTATATAGATGATACGAAGGCAATGTTTTCCTTCAACTAATCATCATAAAATTAGTTTCACTATATTTAAATGCTTCTACTTAATGCATTATATCCATATGCATGAAATTGCCTCGGCTAATGCAGTACATAAAATGCCAAAGATACAATGAATAGCCAAATTGCAAACAGTTATGTTATCTCCCATAAAACCCCCTCTTTTTTTTTTCTTATTGAACGTGGGGGCCCCAAAGGCATCTATCACAAATTGCTATTAATGCACATACACATGCATGCTTGTGCACCCCCACACAAAACACCTACATTTAAGTACCGTTAAGGTCGTTACACAATCTCCTACGAGCCCAAAATCTAAATTTGAGGTGGGTTCTTTGCTCATTGCTATCTCCATTGTATGTAGATGTCTACTTAGGAGCACTCTACTTATTAGCTTCACGGGGGAGATGAACCTGATGTTATTTTCTAAACTTCAAAGAAATGACATTTTGCAAGAAACGAGCCCTGTGCAGGTCCGTGGATCACATCCCCCTGGTTGTAATACTCAGGTCTGTTGAGGGAGAAATTGCTGCTGCCACTTTGAATTTCCTGTTTTTTTGGTGATTTTATTCCAAACCCTTCTACTAAACTGCCCTTAGGGTTTTTTTTTTCCTTTGACTAAATATATTTTTAACATCAAGACAACAGTGGTCTGAAGGATAGGTTTATGTTACGCATGCCCTTGTTTAACACTTGCTTGCCCATTTGGGACAGGATCTCCCCAGTGCCTCTTGCCTGCTCCCCTCAAGTTTCCCTCAGCACGACCCAACAGCAGAGAAACGACCCAGCCTGCATTAAAAACCTGACTAATTGCCAGAGTCAACAAAATGGACTTTTTGGACCTTGACTGAGCTCGGTCCAATGCTCAGATATGGAGGATGGTACAGTGCTGACGTACAAGGTATCTCTTAGACCTAAATATAAATATAAACAATGACTCTGCTGTGCTATAGGAGCACGTGAGATCTGGTCCTGGGCTGCATAAGCTGCTGTGAACACTCAGACCAAAGGCAAAGAGGGAGTCACGCTTGCTTCCCGAGGGGCTCTTAGATTTCTTCAAACAAGACGTTCTTCTCATTTGGAGGGCTCAATAAGCCAGCCCAGCTTTTCACTGTCAGGCAGGACAGACTGCAAACATATTTTGTCTGTCCAAAACACTAGGGACAATAAATCACGAAGAAAACTTCACACCGTGCTAAATGCTGTCGGGGGAGCAATATATTCAGAAGCACTCAGCCATTCATCTCCTTCTCCAAAGGGAAACAAATGGTGAAATCTCCATCCCTCTTTGGAGATGTTTCAGATGGCTCCTGTATCTCTCTGACTTCCGAGGGTGCAAGTGTCACCACGGAAGGGGCAAATGGGACACATCAGCTTCTGGTGTGAATGGGCAGCAGTCTCTCACTCTGCACTCACTGAGTTATGCTCCCCAAAAGTGCTATGGAGAGCAAAGGAGCAGAGCCAGTCCCAGAACTGAGGAGATCTCAAAGGACCAAAACCAGTACCTATACACTGGGGGTGCAGTGCTGTGCATCCTCCTCATCACAAACCATCTAAACAATGGCATATTTTCATTTGTCTCTGCGTTTAGGGCCTAAATGCACTTCCAGGAAATACCCATTTTAATGGAATCAGTTCTTCCAAGGAGATCAATTCCGATCATCCCAAGCAATCGACAAAAGTAACCCCCAAACATCTGGCTGTCTGATTTTAAGTGATCTCAAGTTGTTGAACTACTCATCTAACGTCCAGTTCTGGAATTCCCTCTCTGTGCATCTCCT
>VYZU01018695.1:0-20784 GCA_013401355.1 Ceyx cyanopectus | reverse complement strand
ACAAGCACAGGCTGAAGTACCCTTGGAAGGCCTGACCTGTATTCTGCTCCCCATCCCTTGACAAAGCTCATTCGGATGGTGCACATCCTGGTCAGCTGGTAGACAGCTTCAAAGCCCTGGTTCACAGACTGAGCCAAGAGAGCAGCAAATTCCTGGTTGTTAAATATCTTCAAGTTGCAGCCTATGAAAGAAAAAAAACCAAAGAATTAGCTGAAGCAGATGAAGAGCTCCTGTTCTTTCCAAGGATGGAAAGCAGCTCGGTGCTGCTTTCCCATGTCCTCAGACCACACAGAACTGGACACAGGCTGTTTAGAAACATCACCCTTCAGAAAAATGAATCAAATCTGCCACGTTTTCATACACTGAAAGGCAAGAAAACCATGTTCAAGACATGGATGACAGTTGCTGGGCCCACACAGAAGATTGTGATCTGTGAGACCAGGCTTGGGATCCTCACATGGAATGTCCTTTTAGCTCCTTTACCATCATTCCCCTCATCTTGTAATTTAAAAGCTGAACTGTGACCAGAACCCTTAACAATGGCAATTGCTGCAGGGCCTGGGAGAAAAGAATGCACAAGAGAAAACCAGGATCTCACTGGTGCTGGATTTACATGGTGTCCATCAGCAGAACTACCAGAGTTCAGCAGGGACATTGCTCTGGCAAGCCAGAAACCAGCTCTGTGAGTTAAAAGGCTGGTAGCAGAACTGCTCTGGTGATAATCCCCTTCTTAATTAACTATCATGTGCCAAAGAATTTTCCTTAAGAACTGGAGTCTTTTCCCCCTGTGTTTAGTCCCAGCTAAAAGGCTGAGAACAACTTCTTCAACCATTTGTAGGTGATAGAGGTGAAGTGTAACAATTGCTTTCATCTTGTAAATAAACAAACAAGCAACTCTTCAAGGGAAAAATAACACAAAAAAACCCAAAAAGTAAACCAAAATCAAAACAAAGGTGCAACTCTGCTTGTTTCCTCCCAGATAACCATAAACAACTGAAAACTCCCAAACTTGGCACTTGACTAATTCTCCTTTGGGATTACATATGGGCCAAGCCTGAAAAACAATCCTTTTGGACGGTGATGAATTGTATTTTTTTTCCCTCAAATTGCTTCTGATCCTTCTCTCTAGGGCCGGCCTCATCGTGTCATCTGTTTTGGGTCAAAAAGCCCAGAGCAGAACCCTGCACAACAGCTCAGCAGCTGCAGAAACAGCTCCCTGGGTTTGTCACCACAGAAAAGCACAGCCCAAAAGCCCTGGGGCTGGCAGAGGGTTTGAAGGGGAGCTGTCAGGCAGGCTCAGGGGAGAAAATAAGAAAGGGGGGAAGCATCAGGGCCAAGAGAAAGAGAAAGCTGTGGCAAGCAAAGCAAAAACCTCTGGCCTGGGCTCAGCCTGCCAAGCTGTGCAGACTCAGGGAGTGGATGGGAGCGTGGTCTCCACACAGCCATGCCTGGGAGGAGAGGGTGAGACTTGATCTTGTCAACAAGAGGATGAAGAAACTGCTTCAAACCCAGCTCAGATCTGAAGATGAGTCTGAGCAGGCAGCCAAAGGCTGTGGCAGAAGTGGGGAGAGCCAGAGGCCCAAACCAAACGTGGCTCGGGTGGATGTGCAGAGGACATGTGGGCTGTTTATGCCTTCAGATGTTGACTCCAGCCAGGGTGGACTCTTGTGATGTGGCTGGAGAATTAAGTCATGTTTGCAACACTGGCAGCTGCTTCCTAAGCATGTGAGAAAGGAAACTCCTTAAGATGGTCCAGAGATTACAGTTCTCAAAAAAAAAATAAATAAATAAAAAATATATCTATTCTAATACTTTTAAACTAAAAAAGTTCATTTTTAAAAATATATAGATACTTGTTAATTGTCAAAAAATTAGCTTTCATAAGCTAATGGCTGAATTCCCTCTCAAATGGCATCCTCTCATTCTGAGCCCTTTTGCATGTATCTTCCTAGAGAGAGGCAACAAATTATCTTGTAAACTTTCAACATACTTTAGACATTTTGCAACCAAGCAACAAGGTGCCTGGAAATGAGGTTTCCCTAGAACAAAACTAATTCACAGAGCAGGGAGGAGGGAAATTTTGCTACAAAAGAGAAGAAAGTACCAATGTAAAGCTATTATGGGTGAATATAAATGAAGAGGAAAAAATCTTGTATTATATTCTTTTACATCAAGGTAAATTATAAACATGATAGTTACAATAATGGAGTGATGCTGCACAGAACAAGTGGCAGATTCTGCTTAGACCCAGAACTAATGTTTCTTCCTCCAGAATCCCCATCCCTGGAGGGGTTTCCAAGCCATGGCACTGTGGTGCTGAGGGCCATGGGTCAGTGGTGCCCTGGCAGTGCTGGGGATGGTTGGACTCCATGATCTGAAAGGGCTCTGCCACCCAGAACTATCTGTCATGCTGTAAAACACCCTCCTCGAGCTGCTGACAACAAGCTCTGGGTTTCTGACTATTGCCAAGATGGGCGCTTAGCGAGTTCACACCCCCCTTGCCACAGGGCTCCCCGCCCAAGGAGCCCGAGGTGCAGCGGTGTGGAGGGGTGAGAGGCAGGACAGCAGGTCCCTTACCTGGGGGAATCTTGCAGACCGTGGCCGGGTGCCAGCCGTAGCGCTGGTTGCAGTTGGGAGACTGGACAAAGATGGCGCTGTCACTGAGGCACTCGGCGAACACCTCCCCGCCGATGTAGTACAGCCTCACTCCTCGCCCTGGGAACACAGCACACGGGGGGTTTAGCTCAAACACCCACCAGAAGCTGCACAGAGAGCTGCTGGAGACCCAGACGGCCTCTGCATCAGGCAGCTCTTGCAAAGCAGCTCAGCTACGGTGGGAAAAGGAAACCAGCTCTTCTGGCCCGCTGGGCACTCCCATTGGGAGCCATAAATGTGAGCAGGGTAAGCTCAAGGGAGCTTTCTGAGGAAAAAGCTCAGGAGGAAGAATTTATCATGTCAGAGTGGAGCTTTTCTGGCTCCCCTGTCCATCACAGCCTGGATACATCCATTTAGCACCTCCCAGCCTGCGTGCCCCAAACACACACATCCCTTTCCATAGGAACATTCTGTCAGCTCACACATGGGCTTCAACCTTCCCCCAAAGTCAGCACAGCTGGATGCAACTGCTGGCTTATTTACTTAGTGATCTAGAATTAAATTACACCATGTTTTCAAATCACTACCTTTTCCTTGAGATTACACTGTACACCAGGACAAACAGACACTTCCCAGAGGAGTGTGTAATTATTCAGATCTCAGCTAGTCAAGAAATAAGTTTCAGGAATACATCTTGGTTGCTCAAATACACTTCTGCTGTGGTCTTACATTCCTATCTGAATATCTTGCTTTCATTCTTCCATAGAGCATAAGGAGCCTGCTGAGTTTCAAGACTGAATTCTGAATCCTGGGGGGGCTTTTTAGGTGCCAGAAAACCTATCAGAAATAATCAAGGCAAGATCCTCCTGAATGAACGTTTACTGCTCAGGGAGGGTATAAAGAGGAGCAAAATCAGCACAAAAAGCAGTTTCGTTTTTGACAGAAGTCAGCAAAAGCACAGCAAAGCAAAAGCAATTTTGCCTTCTATTAAAATTGCATAAAACTGGGCTATTGTATTTAGTTTAAGTGAAAATTAACTGTTGCCTTGCAGAGCAAGCAGGAAAAGCGGAAACTGAGATGAAAAACCAAGGCATATTTATTATAAGGGAACAGCCAGTGAGAAAACAGTGCAGGAGGGAAAGGGATTCACAAGTTATCACTTACATCCCTCCAAATACAGGAGAAGGCATGTAAAAATGTAAACTTTAAGTGTCCCTCTGTGCATTTCTCTATTATAACTTTATGAAAAGACATCATCAGTGTATCCCTACACAGCAGACAAGCCAGGGAAGACACCACGGGTATCAAACCACCCCAGCATTCTACAAGTCACCGAGCTGTGTGTCCATACAAACCTTCCCCACCTTCCAAGACTACCCCCAGGGAAGGGAAATTACCAATGTGTCTCCTGGTGAGCTCCACTGCTGCGTTCCTGTTGACGTTGGAGAGCAGCCCCAGGCAGAAGCGCTCCGAGTTGGAGGGGTCAGTGAAGCCATCCACGGTCATGGAGGGCTGGGAGGCATGGAAAGTCTCTCCCACACGCTGGTTCAGCTCGTAGTAGGATATGGAGCACCAGAAAGCAGGCTCACAGTAGGTGACAGGCTGCAGATCTGCAGAGGAGAACAAGGCAGATGAATCACAGGCCCTCAGAAGGAGAAGGGGGGGAATTGAGGAAAAAAAAAAAAGTGGGAAAAAAGTGACCTTTTTGAAATATGGTTCTGCTTTGTTCCCTGGGCTGACTCTAACCACCAAAGTTTTCATTACTGGATGGATTTTAATGGGCTGCAGCTAGAAAGTGACATCATCCCTGAAGCTTTTGGCACGTGGAACAGTCACAAATAGTCAAAGGTATTAGTCACTTAGCCAGGGGGGTGTCACCTACCTTCACCCTTGGAGAAAAACTTAAAACCTAAACTGAGCTTCACCATGAAATGCTAGCTCACTCTTAGGTGCTTAAAGACAAGGAAGCAGCAGCAAACCTTAGAAAAAGCAACCCACAAACCTGCCTTCAGGTCCCAGAACCCCAGTGCTGTGCACTCACTCAGCACCCAGCCAGGCTTGCCCTCCTGTTCTTACTGACCCTGCCACCATCTCTCCAGAGCTGATGAAACCACAGAGCTGTCTGCAATATGCATCAACCTGTGCATAACACTGCCAGCAAAGTGATTGCAAAATGACTATCTTCCAGTGCACTTGGATCTCAGGTTACCCAAAGAAATTCCATCTCCCCACTAGACTGTTACTGGCATTGCTGGTTTGACTCAGCCCGTGGATTGAAGAGAGAGGACTGAAGTTCATGAGCAGGCTGAGGGTGTCTCAGGAAGACAAAGCCTCATACACAAGAAAGGTGGGGAGTGCAAGTGGCACTGAAGGGTTTAACTGCTCCCACTGAAGCTGAGGGGCTTCCAGCAGAGGAAAGATGAAGTCAAATGCTGTTGGAAATGCTGCACTAGATGGTGCCCAGTCCTGCTGTGAGCCAAGAATCTGCTGAGCAGAGGAAGTGGAAAGCAGACAAAGCTAATTGATAAGTGCTCTGTTCCCTGCTTTCAGTGCAAGGAAGAAAAGAAGAATTCCCTCCAGTCCTCCCCCCACTTTATCACTTCATCCCCATTCAAATGGTGCTTAGAAGCAGAACAGAACAGCTTCCCATCTGGCCAAAGAGTTAACATCAAGCAGCAAAACCCAGCTTTTTCCATAGGCTTTCCCCATCTGTTGCTCCTGCAAGGCTTAGGCGAATCTGGGGCTTAAGAGATCAGCTCCAAAAAATCAAAGACAGATTTTTTTACTATCCCAGCCTCCTCTCCCAGTGAGGAGAGAGTGTCTCTGCAGAGGTCTGAGAGTCATTTCACATCTGGTACCTGCTGTTGCTCTGTAATCTTTAGAACTAGGTTGAAGCAGCCTGGCTTCAGCCAAAAGACCTGCTGGTTTCCTCAGCATTGCTGTGGTGCACAAGTTCCCAAATAGCCAGTAATAAGAAAGAGAAAACAAAACACCTTTGGTTTCTGTTTGTGCAACAGCAAACAAAGAATTGAATACAAGTGCATCTGGGAAACTAAGTAATCCTTAACAGATCTTCAAAGTCTGTGGAGTTTGGAGCTTATACCTGTTCCCAGGTTCTTTCCCAGTCTCTCTCTTCTCCTTAATTATTTCATCTGAAAGAAAAATGCTCGATGACAAGCCAAACTCAATGTTCCTCTTCTCCACTCATCCCACCCACCAAAGAGAAAATGCATCTTCCTCTTCTGGGAAAAGACACAATGCTCCAAGAGAACACTANAAAGCGGAAACTGAGATGAAAAACCAAGGCATATTTATTATAAGGGAACAGCCAGTGAGAAAACAGTGCAGGAGGGAAAGGGATTCACAAGTTATCACTTACATCCCTCCAAATACAGGAGAAGGCATGTAAAAATGTAAACTTTAAGTGTCCCTCTGTGCATTTCTCTATTATAACTTTATGAAAAGACATCATCAGTGTATCCCTACACAGCAGACAAGCCAGGGAAGACACCACGGGTATCAAACCACCCCAGCATTCTACAAGTCACCGAGCTGTGTGTCCATACAAACCTTCCCCACCTTCCAAGACTACCCCCAGGGAAGGGAAATTACCAATGTGTCTCCTGGTGAGCTCCACTGCTGCGTTCCTGTTGACGTTGGAGAGCAGCCCCAGGCAGAAGCGCTCCGAGTTGGAGGGGTCAGTGAAGCCATCCACGGTCATGGAGGGCTGGGAGGCATGGAAAGTCTCTCCCACACGCTGGTTCAGCTCGTAGTAGGATATGGAGCACCAGAAAGCAGGCTCACAGTAGGTGACAGGCTGCAGATCTGCAGAGGAGAACAAGGCAGATGAATCACAGGCCCTCAGAAGGAGAAGGGGGGGAATTGAGGAAAAAAAAAAAAGTGGGAAAAAAGTGACCTTTTTGAAATATGGTTCTGCTTTGTTCCCTGGGCTGACTCTAACCACCAAAGTTTTCATTACTGGATGGATTTTAATGGGCTGCAGCTAGAAAGTGACATCATCCCTGAAGCTTTTGGCACGTGGAACAGTCACAAATAGTCAAAGGTATTAGTCACTTAGCCAGGGGGGTGTCACCTACCTTCACCCTTGGAGAAAAACTTAAAACCTAAACTGAGCTTCACCATGAAATGCTAGCTCACTCTTAGGTGCTTAAAGACAAGGAAGCAGCAGCAAACCTTAGAAAAAGCAACCCACAAACCTGCCTTCAGGTCCCAGAACCCCAGTGCTGTGCACTCACTCAGCACCCAGCCAGGCTTGCCCTCCTGTTCTTACTGACCCTGCCACCATCTCTCCAGAGCTGATGAAACCACAGAGCTGTCTGCAATATGCATCAACCTGTGCATAACACTGCCAGCAAAGTGATTGCAAAATGACTATCTTCCAGTGCACTTGGATCTCAGGTTACCCAAAGAAATTCCATCTCCCCACTAGACTGTTACTGGCATTGCTGGTTTGACTCAGCCCGTGGATTGAAGAGAGAGGACTGAAGTTCATGAGCAGGCTGAGGGTGTCTCAGGAAGACAAAGCCTCATACACAAGAAAGGTGGGGAGTGCAAGTGGCACTGAAGGGTTTAACTGCTCCCACTGAAGCTGAGGGGCTTCCAGCAGAGGAAAGATGAAGTCAAATGCTGTTGGAAATGCTGCACTAGATGGTGCCCAGTCCTGCTGTGAGCCAAGAATCTGCTGAGCAGAGGAAGTGGAAAGCAGACAAAGCTAATTGATAAGTGCTCTGTTCCCTGCTTTCAGTGCAAGGAAGAAAAGAAGAATTCCCTCCAGTCCTCCCCCCACTTTATCACTTCATCCCCATTCAAATGGTGCTTAGAAGCAGAACAGAACAGCTTCCCATCTGGCCAAAGAGTTAACATCAAGCAGCAAAACCCAGCTTTTTCCATAGGCTTTCCCCATCTGTTGCTCCTGCAAGGCTTAGGCGAATCTGGGGCTTAAGAGATCAGCTCCAAAAAATCAAAGACAGATTTTTTTACTATCCCAGCCTCCTCTCCCAGTGAGGAGAGAGTGTCTCTGCAGAGGTCTGAGAGTCATTTCACATCTGGTACCTGCTGTTGCTCTGTAATCTTTAGAACTAGGTTGAAGCAGCCTGGCTTCAGCCAAAAGACCTGCTGGTTTCCTCAGCATTGCTGTGGTGCACAAGTTCCCAAATAGCCAGTAATAAGAAAGAGAAAACAAAACACCTTTGGTTTCTGTTTGTGCAACAGCAAACAAAGAATTGAATACAAGTGCATCTGGGAAACTAAGTAATCCTTAACAGATCTTCAAAGTCTGTGGAGTTTGGAGCTTATACCTGTTCCCAGGTTCTTTCCCAGTCTCTCTCTTCTCCTTAATTATTTCATCTGAAAGAAAAATGCTCGATGACAAGCCAAACTCAATGTTCCTCTTCTCCACTCATCCCACCCACCAAAGAGAAAATGCATCTTCCTCTTCTGGGAAAAGACACAATGCTCCAAGAGAACACTAGCAGAAGGCAGCTCAACACAACCATTCAGTTCTGGCAAGCAGAGTTCTGGGCAGCACACCTGTAATTTGGTCATGCTTTAAACCATTTTTTAGCATAAATAACCCCTCTCCTGCTACATGCAGAGGGTTCTGAGCACATCCAGGAGTCACTAAGTTTGCTGTCCTGGAAACACAGTAACCAGCTCTGGGCCTCAGAGGATTCCAGTGCAGCTTGTACAGAGGCACAGCAAACACCAGTGCTGATCAGTCTCTGAAGGCACATCCACCCACTGGAGAAGGCAGACTGTGTTCTGCATGACTGTGCCTTTATTCCACAGCAAGTGCCTTTCTAATTGAGAGGCTGCCCAGCTCCAGAAACATCAAATCAACTCCTGTTGATCCTTAAGAAACATCCTCAGCTTGGCACTGCTGTAGTGCTCAAACCACCAAGGCCTGCAGTGCTCTCTAAGGTTTCATGGCCCTTTCCTTTCAGAAACCACCTCCGACCCCAGGGAGCTGTGGATTCCCCACTGAAGGATGGACACAAGTTTTATTTCCAGCTTATTTGCAACTTGAGGAAAAGACACAAACCAACAAATCTTATTTTGAAGGAAAAAAAGAAAAGAAACCATGTCTCTCTAAAAATGCAACCAAGGTTTTAATGATGCTGCCTCCTCCTGTGATTTGTGGTCTTGGGCTTCAGCTGCCACAGCATAGGCAAGTTTCCTCTTGTGCTAGAGCTGACCTGAATATTCATTTTCAATTTATGGATTTGCTGTTTGGGGAAAAGGAAGAGAATGTAGCTCTGCTCAAGCCAAAGAGCCCTGAGGGGGTAACACAATCAACTAAAAGATGAGGCATTAAAGCACTAAACCCAAGGAAATCCTGCCTGAATTGTCTCCACACCACTTCAACCTTGAGTCACTCCCACTTTCCTTTCACTGGTGTCTGCTGAGCATTGGGATGCTCCTCACATTCCCTACAAGATGAAAGGATGATCCCTTCAGCTGTGGAGGGAAAAATCTGGCTGCTCTGCACTCTCTCTGCTGTGAACTCTGAGCATGGAAGTGGGTGTTACCCCAGTTTCTGCTCATGTGTTTGACACAATATATGGTAGATGTTACTGACAGACGTTACCACCCATGTTAGCTGCAGCCACCTGAATTCCACCTCCCTCTTCAGAAGCATCAGAATAAATAGGTGAGCACACCCCTTTCCCCTTGGTACTTGGAGAAGGGCTGCCTCTTCTTGGTGTCGCTGGGGGGGTTCAGCCTGGAGAGGAGAAGGCTCTGGGGAGACCTTCTGGGGCCTGTCAGTGCTTAAAGGGGGCCTGGAAGAAAGATGGGGACAGAGTTTTGAGCAGGGGCTGTTGGGACAGGACAAGGGGTGATGGTTGAAACTAAAAGAGGGAGATTGAGACTGGAGAGCAGGAGAAATTGTTGGTGCTGAGGGTGCGGAGAGCCTGTGCCAGGCTGCCCAGAGAGGTGGTGGCTGCCCCAGCCCTGGCACCATCCCAGGGGAGGTTGGGGGGGCTCTGAGCACCCTGCTCTGGGTGCAGATGTCCCTGCTCCCTGCAGGGGTTGGACTCGATGAGTTATCAAGGTCCCTTCCCACCCAAGCCAGTCAATGATTCCATGATTCTTTGCACTGCTAGGAAGCTGTTTCAGCAGAGAGGAGCTGTGTTCCTGGTGGCTGTGCCCGTGGGCCATGTGCTCACTGCACTCACAGCTTCTGCGTCAAGTCCTTTGAGGAGCAAACCCTGACAATGGATTTCCTGCCCACCAAGGGACTGCCTCACTCCAGAATAACAATGCACATGCAACCTCAGGCCTGGCCCTCGGCCAGCCTCAACTCCCTGACTTCATCCTGCACGGCCACAGAACTCTGGCAACAGTCCTTCCATTCCAGTTGTTTTCTGTCTTTTCTCCAGTTCCTATTTCAGTAACACACAAGAGATCACTGGATGCCTGTAACTCCTGTTTACAGCTTATGTTTGACAACTGAAAACTTGACAGCTGGACCAAAACTACAACGTGACCAAATCCAAGACACACGAACTGAAAGGAGGAAAATGCTTTTGGAGAATGGAGAGGCAAAACTCCCCAAGTTCCTCCAACCCCCTATTAGAGTTTTACACTGAAATATGGACACAGCACCTCAAACCAACCTCGCTTCTATTGTCCTCCTTGGTTTGCCTCGTGCTAGTTTGCTGCCTCTGTAATCCTCTGGAACATGGCCGTGGAATTTCAGTTCCAAGTCCAGCTCACACAAAGTAAATTGTCCTGAAAGCTTCAGGTAGTTCTGGTCAAACAAATGATCTTGAATAATGGGACATCATTTTCCTCATGGCAAAACTGCAACAACCCACCTCCCTCTGCTGCTGAAGATTTTCCTCGTTGCACACTGTGGTGTTTCTCTAATTTCTACTCAATTTTCTTAACAAACACAGAGGAGGGCAAATGAAACTTCTGCAGATCAAAGCACAGCCCTAGACACCAGTGCATTCTGCTCTGCCACAGAATCACACAGCACAGCCAAAGCAGGAGCACTGCAGGTCACCAGCCACCAACCAACTTCTAACTGGAGAGAGAACCTGCCAAGCTGGGAGGAGGTTCTGCTCTCACAGCTCTGCAACCCCTGTCTGGGCTGTCAGGCTGAGGGTCTGATGGGCTGCTGGCTTGTTCACTTACACTGCTCTCAGCAGCTCCTCACCTGAGAGATGCCATCTCTGAGGTGCAGATGATGACAACGTGGCCATTTGACAGTTCTGAGAGTTGCTCAGCTACTTACTTGACAGTTCTGAGAGTTGCTGAGCTTCATTTATTATTTTCTAGCTTCCTCACATGCAAAAATTAACAATAAAGTTTTGAAAGGGACAAGAAGTTCTTCATTTGTGGAAGCTCTTGCCTAAGAGAAATAAATAATTTGGTTTGCAAAACTTCCAAGTTACCTTTGAATGCTGGTAAAATGCTTTTCTGATGTCTGCTCCTTAGGACTACAAAGAGATTCCTTGTGGTTAACCTGCTTCACCTGCTCCTCCTCAGTTTCTGTCACCAGACAGCACATGAGCCATCTGACAGGCCCATCAGCCCAGCAGTTTTTGTTCATTACCAGGGTCCTTGTTAGAAAGGATACGTGCTCAGGGCCTCTTTCCTAGAAATTCCCTTTTTTCCTTATGCAAGACAGATGCCACAGTCAACTTGCCAGGTTGGTTTTGTTACAAGGAATTGGCTTTTTTTAGTTTTTAGCATGTGTAAATAAATAAATAAATGAAATGGCTAGAAATTCTCATCAACTCCCCAGTAGCACCCTGGAGTATAATGGATTCCAGCAGAAAGAAAGAAAAAAAATAAGCAAGGAAATAAAAGTAAGTTGGCCATGTAGCCTCTTCTTAGGCTTTAACAGTTAAAGCAAATAAAAATTTAGTGGCACCATGGCAATACATCCCATGCTTAAAAAAAAATAATAATAAAAAGAAGAAGAGAAAATAAATCCCCTCTTCAACAGCCCCCAGATATCCCTAAGTCAGCCAATGACTGACAAATTTTGGAGCAGTGTCAAAGTACTCTGTGCCAGGATTAAAAGCATATGTAAACTTTATGGCTGGGGTTATTCACGAGTAATCTCAAGTGGCCTCTGTCTGCTGGCTTAATGAACATTTAGAGAGCTGATCCTGCAGCCAGCCAGAGCTGTGAGTGCTTTTTATGACAGACCGTTGAGAGCAATTTCAAATAAGAGCTCAGCCTGATGAAGATCAGACTTTTTATGTCTGGAAGTATGAAAATAAAGGGCAGAGCCATTTGAGAAGATAACAGAGGTTCAGAGATAGCCACAAAACCTCTAGAAGTATCTCATAGCTACAGGCCCTGTTCAACTGCTGCTCCTTCAGCCTTCCTCCTGTAAACCACTGAGAGCAGTGACACAGTAGAGCACTTGGGGCTGGACTATCTTCCTGGTGCCCAGGATGGAGTTAGCTGGGGAAAAAAACTCAAGACTGCAGCATGACTTTGAGTTGCTTGAAGAAAACCTACTGGCTGGTTGATGAGAAAAATCCCACAGCACATCTACAGCTTGTGCCTCTCACCTACAAGATTCCTCCAGGCTCTTCTGAGCCTAAGACCCCACAAACACCTTGACAACCTAAGACCCCACAAACACCTTGGACACTCAAGTCAGTTTGACCTTGTCACACAGTCCTTGCAAGCTCATGAAATCAAAACCAGGGCATTTTTGCCACAGCAAACATCAATTTCTGGTATTTGTCTGGCAATATTTCTTGCTTTTTTTTATGCAACTCTCTGTTTTCTTTGTTTCCTACAGAGTTACTCTGAGCCACCGTTATCACCCCCAAGAGGCTTAGCGGGAGGGACAGTGACAGCCCTCACAACCTCCTCCAAAGCACACAGCCCCAAGAAACAACATCATCATTACCATGGCACTACCCTGACTGTAATTACACAGCGTTCTCAAGATCACATGCTTACCCAGGTTATTGTGTGCTGGAGACATGGGGTTTGGTGATAAGTTTGGAGAACCTGAAAAGCAAGACATTGTAATTATTAGCACGGCGTCTGCACAAGGGAAAAAACACTTGGCACTGAATCTCCAGTGCTGCCTGGGCTTGCTGGAGGGATAACCCACTTCTCACTTCACTTGCATCTGGTGACACCAGCCACTTCTCTGCTCTTGATTACTCTTTACAGCAGCATCCCAGCGCTATTTCTTGCATCAGTTGGCTACGTCCGCACTGCTGCGAAGCATCTCCATAATGCACTTGCTTAACCCATTAATTTTCAAAGCCTTTCATTTGCAGTTATCAAGTCTCCAGGGGCTGTCAAGACAGCCAGAGTCCAACCCAGTTAGCTGGGCACTTCAGAGCTTGATTTTACACCATGAGGCACAAACCATCCTCACAACAGTCAAAAATGAACCACTTTATAGCAACAAATCTGACTGGTCTGGGGACAACGAAGCAATGGATCAAGCTCCACAGATCTGACCAAACAACCATCAGAATTTTCTCTCTTGTTTCCATGAATGGACCACAAATTTTGTGCATCTCTTTCAAAAATCTGCCCCCAGATGTCCAGAGCAATTGCCACATGGATGTCAAGGGGTGACACAGCCTGATTTTCTCCTCTTGCAGCGAGCTGGGCTGGTTTAAAATGTGGGGTTTCTATATAGAGGGAAGCCTGTGACATCCAAAGGAAAGGATACAGCATTTGAACATAAATTGGGTATTTATAGCACCTCCCAAGCCAATCCTATTCCAGTCCACTTTCCAACAAGCCATACATGCATTCCACATGTCAGCCACATGGCTGGTAACCATATGTGCTAAAATGGATTGTGTCAAGGGTTTTATGTTTGATGTCAACAGACAAACCCACGCTGCTGCCTCCACCTGTAGAGCTGTGGTGAAAGCCTGCAAAGCAGCCATCCCTCTTTTAGAACCCCACATATGCTCTACAGCTACAGCCAGGCAGAGAAACCAAGAGATTTGTGTGCAGCATTTAGATGAATTAGGTTCTGCACGTCTATCTTTATGGAAGTGCTATGTATTTGCATATCTCCCTTGTAAAGCACCAGACCTGCTAACCAAGGGTGGGGGTTTTTTTGCTTTTCCAGCACAAGTTTTATGGATTTGGAGCCTGGCTGGGTGGTTCTTGCACACAGTGACACCACTGAGATCAGCAAGATGCTTTTAAAGCTACTCCCAGCAAGGAAAGACCTGCATGTTTCATTTTGAAGTGTTGAAGCAGGTGAAGCTTGAACACTAAGGCTGCTCATTCTAAACCTGGTTACTTGTTTTCTTGGCAACCCAGACTTTCAACTTTCTTTAGGGTATATCCACTAAATGATAAACCCTTTTAAACACAAACCTGGTCGTGGTCATTTCAAATACAGCTACACTGGACATTCCAGCACGTAGAGCAAACACTAAGTGATCAGGAAGATGCCTCTGCAGAGAAGTGCCATCTACCTGCACAATTCCCCTGTGCACACAGAGGCACAGCCACGAATACAACACAAACCATCACCCTTAGATGTGGCTCCACCATTTCAGGCTCCTGCTTAGCAGTATCTAATGATGGATGTTGGGGAGAAGAGGAACACCCTGTTCCTTTCACCAGCAGCTCTCATACAGCCCTGTTTTACACAAATCTCAGGCTACATTTCCACTCCTACAGGGATAAACACCTCAAATTACCACCTGATCTTCAGTGCCCCAAAGGAAAAAGAAAAAAAAAAACTTCAGAAGTCTCTGGTATGACCTAGAAAGCTGCAGCAAATGGCAAAAGATGACTCACCTGCATCCATGCTGGGGTTCATCTGGTGGTCACTAGTTTCTCCATCCTCACTTAAATAGCCTGGAGGAGGTGTCTCTAGAAGCATAAAATGATCACAGTCATTACAACTGGATGCAAAGTTGGGATTTTAGACACCAAAACCCATTTATTTTGTTGTTCACAAGGAGCTACATTTCTTTTTCATTACATTTCCTCCTCAAGCTGCTGGGAGGAGGAGCTGGCACAACCAGGGTAACAGGCAGAGCATATTTGTGAATAGAGGAGGGGGAAACAAAAAAAATCCGGATTTTCAGTCCCATGAAACTTTAAGCCATGTAGACAGTTTTCTGTCCACATATTTCTCCTCTCCTGGCGTGCAGCTGCATAGCTTGTCCATGCAAATAAGGTGTAAATTGCTTGTAAGAAAGATACATAAATAGAAGAGCTCAATTCCATCAGAAATTTAGAGTGTTTTAACTCCAATTGAAATGGCTGAGTTTCCTCCACAACTAAACTTGTCCAGGGAACACTCAGCTTCAGATTCCACAGTAAAGCCAGTAGGTACTTCAGAAGAGGTGAGTTTAAAGCAAACCAAACCAACCTATAAACAGCACAGTTGCATGGCTCCATTTACAGCTTTTAATCTACTTTTTTGCATAGGTTCCCCCTCCTTAGCTTCACAGTAATGATGGAAAGAGAGACTTTCCAGCCATCCAGCTTGGCACACACGGACACAATTCGCTGTGCAATATGACTCTGGTTTTTCCCCCTCTGCTCACTGTATGGAAGATATACAGTACCTGGAATGTAGTTGCTCTGTGGCTCGATACCTGCTGGGAAGTTAGTGTTCTCTGGAATAGAATGACTATAATCATCTAATGGTGGGAACTCAGCTGGGATCTCTGTGTGCCGAGGCACCAGCACTGGAGGTAACACTGCACAAATGGAAAAGGAGGAAAAAAAAATAGTATAGCAACGTTAAGAGCTTTAAAATAAAATGACTGAAACCCTAGAAAATGAAGAGAAACCAGTTTGGAGTAACACCCTTAAATACAGGCAGCACTGAAGTCGCTAATTAAGGGACACAACTTGATACTTGCTTCTGAAATAACAGCAGCAGCAAAGATGCTATTCTTAACATCCCTCAGCTGGGGACGGGGTACGTGCTTATCCAACACACCTAGCCTGCCTGCCCCTTGCAAGGCAAGGAAACAGGGCTTCTCAAACAGGAAAAAAAAAAGGGATTTAAGAGAAGTTCTACCACATCACTGCAAAGGCATCAGTTTCACATAAAAGGAAGCAGCGAGGCAGGATTAGCATAAACATCCAGACTGGTTCTGCAGATCTGTATCGACACGCAGCAGAAGTCGCTGCAGTTTCCAGATGAAAGTCTCTTTTCAGAGGCAGGAGGAGACTTCAGCACGGGAAGTTCAGTTGTGTTGGCAGCTATTCTTAGACCCACTTCATCCTACCAGCAATTTTGCCCTTCATTTAATACCAACAATTAGGGATGCACAGACTGCTGATGTACGTGTGAGTTGTTTACGTGCACACGAGGCCTCAGTAGGAACCTGGCAACGAGGCTACACCCTCGACTGGGGCTTTATTGATTTCAAATTATATCCCCCCACCCTGAGCACAAATTCATAAATTATTCTGCTGCATACAGTAAGAGATTACCATCAATAATAGATACCCTTTGGTTTCCAAGCCCCACAGCAGCTGCTTTATTCAATTTGGAAATGCATTTCCAAATCCCTGGCGCTGGCACCGAGGAGCTGGGGTATTGGCCCCGGGGGGGGTGCAGGGGCTGTACCTGGGGTCTCCACTCTTTGGTAATGATAAGGATTCACACAGACTTCATCCTTCTTCATGTTGAAGGCATACTCGCACATCTCCATGGCCCTCAGCTCGTGGTGGCTGTGGAGGTCTGGCCACCTCCAGAGCCGGCAGTAGATGACATGGGGAAGTCCTTTCCGGTGAGATACCTGCAGGCGGCCGTCCAACGACCTGTGGTCAGAACAGAGACACCACAGTGGTTTAGTCTGGGTGGGAATGTGCTCCTAGGACCACCTCCCAGCAAACCCCCCGTGAGGGGAAGCTTGTGGGCAGGCTGCAGATTCCAGCAGGAGGCTCAGAGCACAACCCCAGAAGGTGCCAGTCACCAAAACCCACCCACATGGCTCTGCAAGGAGGCACTGGAGTCCCCAGGTTCTCTCTGAGAACTGGGAGGGTGGCAGAGCCTGGCCCAGGCTGCCCAGAGAGGTTGTGGAGTCTTGTCTGGAGAGATTCCAAACCCATCTGGATGTTGCACTGCTGGGCCCTGCTCTGGGTGACCCTGCTGGGGCAGGGGGTGGCACCAGAGCATCTTCAGAGGGTCCTTCCAGCCCCCACCATGCTGTGACTGCTTGTTTTATAGAATTCCTGCTCTGGATTTGTTAATTTTCTTTTTGAAAAGAGACAGAGACAAGAGCTACAGCAAGTCAGAATACAGCAAATTAGCAGCACTTTGAAAGCATTTAATCCTAAGGACCAGGCTGTTTACAGAGCTCCTAACAGCTGTGCACATCTTAAAACATCAGCTGACTAAACTGGACCTTTAGAACACAAAGAGACAAAAACTGCCATTCTGACAAAATCATCCAAAATGGGCACTGATACCTTTACTTTAAACAGTGTTCACCAACGTTACAAACAAGCAAGGCTTCCAGTTTCATCTTCTAAATGGCAGCTTGAAAGCAAAGTCTTTTTTTTCAGCATTGCTTACTTTTGTTTTTCCATCTAGCCCGTGCCTCCTCCAACTCATCTTCCACCAAACCTTCCTAGGAAGCAAGTCAGGCGTGTTCAAATGCAGAGGGAAGAGCTGAAGGAGGGTCTCCTCCATCCTAATGAGGGCTCAGCTCCCTGAGCCCCTGAAGGGAAACTGCCCCCAGGCACGTTCTTTGAAGCCTAACCCTTCATTTCCCTTGTTTCTCTTAATGCCTGAAATGGAACACTTCAGGGGGTTGGTGACATGAAGTATTTCCATCTTTTTAATTTGTCAAGGAAAGGGGGAAAAAAAACCAACCAAAAAACATCAAAAACCAGAAAATTGAAGTATTACTCGCAATGATTTCTCTTGGTTCTCTGTGTTGGCAGCCAATCCAGAAAAACCAAACCAAAGCACACAAACAATTCCTCAAAGCTGGGCTCATCTTGGCTGCCCTGGGACAGCTTTCCCAAAAGCTCCTCTGGCAGAGCTCAGAACAGCCCCAGCTCTTGGAAACACGGCCAGGATGCCAAGGAAGGCAGAACACAACCAGGCTGAGCCACTGCTGCCAAGCACTGAGTTTAGGGGAGCAGGATGCCACCTAGGAGTTAGAATTTCTGCCATCACTGAAGGACTGGCTGGGATGGGTCACAAACCAACCTGCAACAGCCCTGGAAAACACACAACGCCCACAGATATTATTTATAGTCTGAATTTCTTCATGTTGTGTGTAATTGATGGGTCACGCGTTCTCACCAGCCTGCTCTGGGAGGGGGTGACCAACCAGCTGAGCAGCTGGCATCTTTTCCAAGTGTGTGCTTGTGTCAAGCTCCTTCTGAGGACAGGAAAGCAGAAATGGCTCTTCCCAGGTGGAATGCTCACAAGGAAGGTGCCACTGTCTACAACTGATCTTCTGTAGAAGGTGGGAATCTTGGTATTGATTTCAATGGGACTTATGTGACGACAAAGCTTGACCGTTTGGGAAAAAATTATTGAAAATATATACTAAAATTGTGAAATTACTTACTAAATTTAACAAAAAGAGAGTAGGATGAGACAAGGAAGAAAACAGAACTGTTTTTCTGTTCCCCTTTCAAGTATCTTAGCCCACTTGGAGGGATATCTTGCATCTAAGTGAGGATGAAGGAGAATAAGGAGATATTATTTCAAATATTCCACAGGAGACACACCCATGGCAAGTGTAGCTGCTCTCAGTCACCATCAGCAGATGGACATGACAGCAGCACAGATTTGGGGTACAGATGGAGGGTAAAATGCACTTCTTCCCATCACCCCCAGAGTCCCTGGTAAAAGTCCTTACAAAGGATGGGCCAGTGCATCACCCACACGCCTCACTCTGGACACCCAGGTTCCTGGAGCCCTTCTGCCAACAAAGTTCTTGCAGGAGACAATGGAGAGACACATGGAGTCTGAGCAGTCCCCAAACCCTTAACAGCTTCAGGGATTATCTCAGCTGCAACCAGCCTAGAAAGCAGAGCACAGCTCCCAAACACTGCTAATCACAGCTGCTTGTGTTAGTAGACACTTCACAGGATGGAAAGCCTGTTGAGCTTGCTGCCCACCAGAGCTCCTGCTCTGAGTGCTGTCTGCAAAGCTGAGGAGACTTCTTACAATGACAGAGCCATATGTTTTATTTCCAAGTACAATAACCTCCCCTTCTCCCCTCTCCCCTCATTAAGAAGATAAGGTAAACGGAATTCTGCTTCCCCAAAGATTGTGAAATCTCCCCTCGGGATCTCCGTGAAGGGACTTGGGACAAAACAACAACGTCCACGTGGTCTTGGGAAGAACGTGGCTAAGTGACAGGGCAGCTTTTGTTTCCTTCTGCTGTCCTGCCTCAAACCCTCAGGGAGTATTTCCTCCAAAGCAACAAATAACTGGTATGGCTGAGATGGGATCCAAGATTCAGTACTGGGTGGTCCTCTCCAAAAGCAGCACTGTTTATTCTGGTGGGACACGACACCTTCGAGCTGCCTCTAAACAGCAAAAGCTCTGATGAGCTCTTCTGGCAGTGCTGCTGTTTAGAGTGGGTGGGTGATGCAGACCCTCACTGCCAGGGGGTCTTCTAGGGCATCTTTCCTAACCAGCACAGACCCTGAACTTGCAAGGTAAGGATGAGAAACATACTGTGATCCACAAGGGAAACAGGACGATGAGCTGCAGTTATCACCACCCGTGAGAACATGTAGGCTATGAGAGCCTGTGACATAAAGGAAGAACAAAACCAGAACACAGCAAGATTGCAGAGCTGATACCAGTTAGCAGTGGTTTCTATCAAAAAGAAATCAACAATGATTCAGGAGAATGAAGTCCTGATAAGGCAAGACAAAGCAGCAGAGTGGAGGAGCACAGGGGCTCAGTGATGTCAAGGACCAGCCCACTGAGAAGGACAGAGACCAGACCTTCCCCACCTGAACGATGGCTCTGTGGCCAGCAGACACGGGGGTGGCTGTGGTGGGGCACACAACAGGCTGGTGCCTCCCAGAGTTTGTCCCAGCCCATGTTGTGAGTGTCAGCAATAAAGAGAAGAACTGTGCCCCCATGCAGGGCTCAGACTCAGTGCTCGGTACAGGAGGCCCAAGGAGAAGACAGCCAAAGGCTCAAGGGTTATGAAATGCTGCAATCAACCATGACCAAGAAGTAGCCACTGGAAAGGTTAATCCACACTAGAGCAGCTATCACAGAATGGGTTGGAAGGGATCTTTCAAGGACATCTGCACCCAGAGGAGGTTGCAAGTTCACCTGGGATGGTGCCAGGGCTGGGGCAGCCACCACCTCTCTGGGCAGCCTGGACCAGGCTCTGCCACCCTCAGCACCAACACTTTCTCCTTCTCTCCAGTCTCAATCTCCCTCTTTGAGTTTCAACCATCACCCCTTGTCCTGTCCCAACAGGCCCTGCTCAAAAGTCTCATTTCTTCTGATGCTGCCTGAACTCTTGTATTTGAGTCTTGCTTGCTGGGGCTGTCAGAAGCAGCTGATGAGGCAGAAAGTGCCAGCCCACCTCGGGTGGGTTCCAACCCCTATTTACATCTCTCTGTCTCTCCTCCAGCTTCACAGACTTCCCCTCCCCCCTCCCCAAGCTGAAGAAATGCAGCACGGAGAGTTGATGTCAGGATCAGATTATGACAGCATGAGTCATTTATTAAGATTCCAGTAATGCTAAGCTCTTTAGCAGGTGCCTTGAGACCATATTTTTTCAGAGTCTAATTTCAGATTCAGACATAAGGACGTTTTTATTGGTTTACCATAAACTGTCTGTCCATTGTTGCTTCTCTAAAACCACCTTCTGCTTGTCCTGTGCTCCACAGCTCTCTCCTCCCAGCTGTGTCCATTTCTTCCAACCCTACCATCCTATGATTCTACTCCTGCTGGCATGAAAGCAATAGCTTAATTTAATTTAGATTTCTTTAAAGCTACAGATAGATCTTGGTTTGTCACGTGGCATCACTATCTTATTTTTTCCTGTATTTTTTTACTATTCTCTGTTATTTACATCACTTCTGCTTACACCACAGCTACAGGATTCTGGCCACTGGCTATCAACCCCAGCTCCCTTTCCTCTACTTTTAGCCATTTTGTATGCCCCTACCTTCTCTTTCACCTCCTGCTTCTTCTGATAGCAGTAGCACCAACATTAGTGACTTCAGAGGTCCAACCAC